>JBBPMM010000190.1:10507-45939 GCA_038090335.1 Solioccasus polychromus | reverse complement strand
TCAAGTCTTAGCTCAGACTCTTCCCTGACTAAGCATCTGACCTCTCGATACCCTTGCCCTCCGAAATATAGGGCACGAGTGCATAAGGGCACAGCTCTCCGCCTGAGTAGCTGAAGCCAAGCCCGTCCGACCTACCTCCAACCCAAAGTCCGCCTACTACGTCTCCCTCCAACGTCGGAGCTAGAGTGGAATAGCGTCAGACCTGATACTTGACAATACATACCACTCTGCAAGCCTCTAGGAATCCATGAACTTGTGTCAAATTTGTGCACTCTGGCCAGTCCAATACTATAGATTTAGACCCACATATGTCACCACTGAAATCCATCAGTGGATTGATGAAGTACAATGAAATGAGTGTGGCCATAGAAACAATAATAGTACTATAGTGGTATGACACACCCACTCAATGAAAAACCCTCAAAAGAAACCTTTCAACATATTTTTTTCATCAAAGCAACTGTTACAGTTATAGTGACCCCTATCTTCTTTTCTATTTTGATTGCATTCTTTTTGTCCATAGCACCAGAGCTGTACATACTCTTTTATAGTAACCATTCTCTGGAACATTCTAGATACTTTCCTTTTCCTTCTTGGTCTGTGCATCATCTTTCACCTTATAAATAGTTGCCTCTCCTACATGTATTCCCTAGCTAGTTCTATGCAATTCAAGCTTAGTAACCAGCAAGCTGCCTTCTATGCAAGATCTCTCTTCACCATTCCCATCTATCAAGTCTACATCTTAGTCGCCACCCTCATAGAACAAGACTTCCACATCTGGGTTGACTTCCTATAGAGAGGCATCAATGTCTTTATTGTCATACTTGTCACCATCTGGCTGGGACATCAACATCATCTAGGATATAGAATCTACTTTCATTGTTACTAGCTGAGTTACTAAGTCTCAGCGTAATGAAAGAACTAGCTCTTCTTCTTGCCTCCTTACTAAAGGAAGCAACCTCCCATCTCCTGCCATAGTACCCCCCAGAGGACCTTCTATCCCCACTTCCTTTCACCAAAAAAAGAAATCCAACTACTCGACCCCCTACTCCCTCTCAGTAGCACTCCACCTTCCCAGGAAGAACCTATCCAAGTCAAAAAGATCCAACTGTTGAGATACACACCTTGTTCTCCCAACAAGCAGATAACAAAAATCTGGATCAAGAAAGAGAAGAATACCAAAGACAGATTGCCAAAGAAAGCACTTGAATAAGAAGAGAGGAAGAAGCAGCAGAGCAAAGAAAATGGCCAATGCTCAAGAACTCAAAGCATGACTACCAGACAACTCCTCTGGAGAATCTGAAGATGCAGTCCAATGGATGCTGGCCATGAGGGCCTACTTCAAGATGAATGAGGATCTCTATGATGAGAAAGCAAAGATCCTCACCACCCTAAACAAAATGAGTAAAGGACAGGGAAAAGTATTCTCTGAAGGATGGTTCTACTGACTAGAAGACCCCCTTGTAGAACCAAAAGATAAAACATTCAACATTCTTGCTGTTACGCTGAGGCTAGTAACTCAGCTAATAACTGACAAGATATACGTGGTGGTAGATGCTTATATGCCTTCAAGGTAATCCAAGGATGATTACAATGAGAACGGTTGTCTCCCAATAGAGGGTATTGACATGTCCATATGGGATGTCCACCTGAATGGTTGCAAGGAATATGATCAGCTGATAAGTCACTCCTTGACGAGTGAGGAAGCTTCTTAGCATAGTAGCTTGAAGTACTGGAATGGTGGTGGTCTCGCCCATCCTGAGCAGCTTGCTGGTTACTAGGCTTGGATTGCGTAGAACTAGCTAAGGTACAGGGGTTGAAAGTCTACCTATTTATAGGTAGAGGGTTTGCGCACAGACCAAGAAGGAAAAGGAAACTATCTAGAATGTTCTGGAGGATTCCTAACTATAAATGGTACCTCTAGGCTCCAGTGCTTCAAGGTAAAACGGAAAATGGGAAATATTGGAATAGAAAACAGGAAATATAGGAAGTAAATGGAAAGAATAGGAAAATGAATAGGGGTAAGAGTAAAACCGTAACATTACCCCCCCCTTATTGTCCAGATCACAGAACTGGACTATTATTTTCTCCACCAGACGAGGAGTGCTCCTTGACTACCCAGGTGGTGACAGGGGGATTAGTGGTGATATTAGGACAATAGGTAACCTTATGTTCATGAATCCCGCAGCTGTCACAGGGAAGGCCCTTGCACATGCTCTGTTGGTGTCCAGGTGCCCACAAGAAGCACTTGGGACAATGATACTGCAGACACTCCTGATACCAATAGCCCCATTGTTGACATTTGAAGCATTGCCCCTGACGATCAGGAAGGGTGTCGACATCGATAGGGTGGTTAGAGGTCCCAAGAGAAGGGGAAGGGGATGATGGTGGCGACATAGGAAGATGGGTATTATGGTCGTAATGGGTAACCGGGGTCAACCATTCAGGTTGGGGAGTCCAGCTAGGTCAGGCAGGTTCAGGTATAGGAAGGGTGGGGGTGTCATCATAAGATGAAAGGCAAGGTTGTGGAGGAACAGAGTACAGAGTGGTTCGTCGTCGAGGGTGGCGACGAGGTCTGCAAGTAGGGGGAGAAGGAGTAGTCAAAGGTGGGCTAGGGGATGAGGGACTGGAGAGTAGGAAATGGGGTAGGACATGGTCAGTAGGGGTTAGGGGATACCCTTGGTACCAGCTTTCCTCTAAAGGGGTAAGGCCGTCTAATAGAGACTGGAGAATAGGGATTGTGGAAGATGGGATGCGGTTCACAAAGAACCAGAAACCTTCCTGGAACATGAGATTGAGGAGATGGTCCAGCATCTGCTGGGTGGAATGGTCGATGGCCCTCAAGAAGGTTGAGCTTGGGGAGGAGCGAGAGCGTTGGAGTAGGAGGTCAGTAGTGTAGACCTGGTGGTATAAGTGCACCATTGTCTGTAATGAGGTGGCCTGGTTCCAGAGAGGGTCATGTTCAACGCAAAAGAGAGGGCGAGGGTCAGCGAGGATAGTACCAAAGAGAATGTGGCAATAGGAAACCAGAAGGCATTCAGCGTAAATGGCAAGGGAAGGCATAGTAAACATAGAAAGGTGACGGATGAATGGGGTGTTTTGAGATGAAGGGTGGTTGGTTGGAGTTTCAAAGGTGTCGTCGAGTTTTATATTCCTCTAGCACCTTGGAGGCATTTCCTAGATTAGATTCTGGTTCCCATGTGTTCTCGGCAGAGGAGTACCCTTTCCATTTTACAAGGTATTGTTGCCGTCCTCGTGTCCCGCAGTGATTTAGAATGTCTTCGACTTCCCATTCTTCTTCTCCTTCTATCTCCTCAGACGGAGGTCTCAGGAAAGTGGGTCCATGTTTGGGGGTTTCCTGATAGGATGATAAGAGCGATGCATGAAAGACATTATGGATCTTCCAGGATGGGGGGAGTCGGGGTTCATAGGCGAGAGGGGAAATGACCTTGGAAATTTCAAAGGGTCCCTCTTGTCATGGGAGGAGTTTTCTGGAAGTATGACAGAATCAGAGGTTTTGGGCCTCTAGCCATACCTTATCTCCAACTTTCCATGGTTTGAACTTCGAAAAGGTCCATTCCTTCATGATCTGGGCAGAATTCTCATGAGCCGCGAGAGCTTCCTTCTGTGCCTCCTTGAGGAGGGTAAGGTGTGTTTCCAGAGCAGGAATAAATGTCTTTCTGAGAGGGGGGTATCCCCTTGGTTCATATCTGAGCATCAGGGAAAATGGAGTCTTCTGGGTGGATGAGTGGATGTTGGAGTTATAGGAGAATTCTGCCATGGGGAGAAGATCTACCCATCTATCGGGATGACCTTCTGAAAAGATATGGAGATATGTTTCGAGAGACTGATTCGCTCATTCAGTTTCCCCATCGGTCTGTGGATGATAGGTGGTGGAGAGTTGGAGATCATAGTTTAGGAGACAAGATAATTCTCGTGCAAAAGCAGAAGCAAACTGTGGGCCTTTGTCAGATATGACGGAGTCATGGAGTCCAAATCGAGGAAAAACTTTCTCCAGAAAGAGTTGAGCAATGCCCTCAGCGTCAATATTCTTAGAGCAAGGGGTGAAAATTACCCCCTTCATAAGGCCATGGTTGACCATGACCAAGATAGCATCAAAACCCTGAACCAGGGGAAGATTGGTGATAAGATCAACAGAGATCTGCTCAAAAGGTTGGGTAGCGGAAGAGGGAATTGGGGAGAGAGAAGGGACAGTCAGATGGGTGTTCACCTTGTTCTGCTGGCAAATGGTGCAGCCAGAGACAAAACGACGAACAAAGGTGGACAGTCCAGGCCACCAGAAATCACGAGCAATGAGAGCATGCATGCGGAAGATGCCGCCATGACCCCCAGCGAAGGAGTAATGAACAGAAGAGACAATGTCATGGCGGAGGGACTCTGGAACGTACAATCAATTGCGAAAATATAGCTTTCCGTCGTCAAACGACCAGTCCCAAATAGCAGAGCGAGGGAAGAGTGGGGAATCTTCGAAAGACTTAGCGATGGCATCAAGGACTAAAGGGTCAGAGACGGATGACTGAGTAATCTTATCCACAAGGGCAAGATCAATAGAGCAGATGAAGACGTCATCAGGGAGAAGGGTTACTGCCTGATTGTCATCCACTGTGTCGACGTGGTCTTTTCGGGAGAGTGCGTCCGCAGGACCCATTTGAGAACCCGGTTGGTGAATAAACTGGAGGTTGAAGTCTTGGAGAAATAGAAGCCAATGGGCTTGATGATGAGAAAGTTTCCATGGTTCCCGGAAGTAAGACAAATTCTTATGATTGGTAAGAATGGTGATGGGGAGAGAGGTTCCTTGGAGATAGTGATGCCATTCATAAAGAGCGTGGATGACGGCAAGCAATTCTCAATCATAGATGTCATAGTTCCATTCCACAGGGGACAAGGTCTTTGACAAGTAAGCACAGGGATGAAGATCGCTATTAGCGTCTTTCTGCATAAGGACACCTCCTGTGGCAACAAGAGAGGCATCGGTCATCAAGAAGAAGGGTTTGGTGGTATCGGGAAGGCAGAGGACAGGGGTGGACATGAAAATCTGTTGAAGGGTACGAAAGGCAGTTTCATGATCCATAGACCAATTCCAAACAGTAGCCTTCTTGGTAAGGTCAATAAGAGGTTGGGCAATGGTGGAAAAATTAGCGATGAACTTCCTGTAGAAGTTGCAAAAGCCAAGGAACGATTGAACTGCTTTTACCGACATAGGGGGTTGCCATTCTTGAATTGCCTTTAGTTTGGTAGGATCCATAGATGCCTGATGGTGTCCGATGACCATTCCCAGGTACTCTACTTCATTGACATCGAAGGAACACTTCGAAATCTTTAAACAGAGATGAAGGTCCTTGAGTCGTTGAAGAACACGTTTTGTTCGTTCCGTATATTGGATGGAGTCAGAGGAATGGATAAGAATATCGTCTGTATAGATCACTACCCATCCTTCAGAGATGAGATCCCTAAATCCATCATTCATGAAGGCTCGAAATGTAGCAGGAGAGTTACATAGTCCAAAGAACATAACTGTAGGTTCAAAGAGACCAAATGGTGTGATGAAGGTGGCCTTCCATCGATCCTCGGGTTTGATGAGGACATTATTATATCCCCATCGTACAGTGGCTCAAAAAACTGTCCCAATGTTTGGTCATTTTGCACTAAATGCACCAAAACACAATAACCTCTAATCCTTGCCCTAAACCTTGGCTGTATGAATGGAAGAGCTTACTTTTGGCTATAGAATTCATCTATGAATCAAAACATTTGGATCAGATTTGGGCAAATGACAGCCATTTCAAATGAGTGACTCATTGGGACAGTTTTTTGACTTTCAATCAGAAATAACATCTAGTACTTGGTGTTACAGCTTTACCCTAGACCCCATTTCTTCCTTTCCTTTCCGTTCCCTTCCATATCCTTCCACCATATTCCATAACATTCCATTCTTCCGATTTCTTCCATTTTTACCCTACAGCACCGGGGCTGTAGTACTACCTCTTTCACTCTTATTCTCTGGAACATTCTAGATAGTTTCCCTTTTCTCTCTTGGTCTGTGCATGACCTCTGATACTATAAATAGTCAACCTTTCTATCATGTACCTTAGCTAGTTCTACGCAATCCAAGTCTAGTAACCAGCAAGCCGCTCTCTGAGCGAGATCTACTACCATTCCACCTTACCAGGTAGCCTGTTACTTCACCATCATCCACTACTGTGAAGTCCCTTATCAAGTAATCTACTTCATCGCAACTATTGCCCAGTGCGACTTGCAAGTAAGAGTCGAGTTCATCCAACAAGGGACAACTATCATCGTAGCAATCCTTATTGGGATTTGGCCATGAAGGACACATAGAATCTACCATCGATTCTACTTCATTGGTTACTAGCTAAGTTACTAGCCTCAGCATAACACTTGGTATGACATCCTTTGGCCTTAATAACTGCCTGGACCCTTCTAGGCATGCTTTCTATCCACTTTTGACACTCTTCCACAGATATCTCTCCCCACTGCTCTACTACTCTATCCCATAATTGATGAACTCCTGTAGGGGCAGTTGGATAGCCTGAAAGACATCTTTTAGATGATTCCAAGTGTGTTCAATAGGATTGAGATCAGAAGATTGTGCAGGCCAATCAAGAAGCTTGATATCTTGCTTTTCAAACCAGTTTTGAGCCCTTCTAGAGGTATGTTTGGGGTCATTGTCCTGCTGAAAGATGATTTCATCTGAGGGGATTTCAGATTCCTCTATGCTTTGCAGCAGTCCTTGCTCCAGAATTGCCACATACTGTTCAGCATCCATTCTTCCTTCAACTTCACTCAAAACCCCCACTCCATTCCACCCTATGCAGCCCCACACCATCAAAAAACCCCCTTCAAACTTGACTATACCTTTGACCTCTCTAGGGATTAGACCTTCACCCTTCTTTTTTCACACATACTCTTGTCCATCTGATCCTATTCTGTTGATTTTAGTTTCATCTGACCATATTACTCTCTTCTGGTCCTCTACAGTCCAATGTGGGTACTTGAGAGCAAAGGCTAGTCTCCTCTTGCTATGCCTAGTAGAGAGAAGGGGTTTCTTCTTTTTAACTACAGCTTTCAATGAGGCTTCCTTGAGTGCATTCTTTACTGTTTGTGAGCAGATAGGAGTGTCAATAATGTAATTGATAAAATGAGTAGCCTGGATAGCATTCTTGGCCTTGCCAGAAAGGATTTGCTGGACTATAGCATGTTTGTTGGTAGAAGAGAGCTTGGAAGGACAACCACCATGAGAGTTTTCTTTGTCTGGTTGGATATTTTAAAGGATTCTAGATATAGTAGACTTCCATAGGCCAGTTTGAGAGGCAATCTGCCTGCAGGAGATATCAAGGGAAGCTAGAGAGATGATATTTGCTCCTTAAGCAGAGGAGATGGATTTCATGGTGGGAATGAGGGAATTGTCTCATGATGACAGGGTTTATATATATTTTCACGTCACCAATTACATAATTATGACATGACCAAGCACTTACATAGGATATATAAGCATATTACAGCATGCTAGGATCCAATATATGTAATGAGAAGTAGAAGTCAAAAAACTGTCCCAATGAGTCACTCACTTGAAATGGCTGCCATTTTCCCAAATCTGATCCAAATGTTTTGGTTCATAGATGAATTTGGTAGCCAAGAGTAAGCTCTTCCATTCATACAGCCAAGGTTTAGGACAAGGTTTAGGTGTTATTGCATTTTGGGGCATTTAGTGCAAAATGACCAAACATTGGGACAGTTTTTTGAGCCACTGTATACGACGCTGCTGTTTAGTGTGGGAGGCGATTTCTGTGGACTGAGAAACCTGCTATTTGTTCAGAAAGAGAGACCACTCAATGGAAAAAGTACATACGACTTGGGGCCCAGTAGGAGTGTGTTGAGGAATATCAGGGGGTTGAGTGCTGGCACTACGTGAGCAAGTGCAACTTTCTTGAACCATGCACTCCTCAGGACGTCAGCCTTCTGTGCACTTCCTGCATACAGTAGAACTAGGATCAAATATACAACATATTTTCCATGACTGACAGCCGGAACATGTCCCAAGCTTCACTATAGTCAACCAACGCAATCAGTGCTAGATCCAAGTCATTGAAACTGAAAACAAACCTTTTTCAGCAGGGCCTGGGGCTATAGTGGAAAGCAGGTTAGAAGCTTGAGGCATCCTCCTTTGTTTCTTGGGGGACATGGAGCAGACAGACGACGTTCGAGCTCAAGGCGTGAGCACTGCATCATGCCGAATTTATAATTAGGTACATACCTTGTGTCTTATGATGTGTACCTAGCGGTCTGCAGAGGATTTGTCGTCAGACAACACTGATTGTACATAATTGATACCACTCATTACTTACTCGGAGGTTGATTTTGTTGGTGATAGTGACCCACCCACACGAGGTTTTTGGCAGCTCCTGAGGTTTGTGAGCAACGGAGAACCTTGTGCACAAAATATTTTATTGAAGTGAACTTACAAGAGAGTGGGGAAACACGAGCAACTGGATCGGCCACCTACTTGAGATGAATGCAGATAAATCAGGTCGTGATAAAACAATGTGTGAGATGCAAGCCTGAGGGACATAACGCCAGGTAAGATATCAATGTTGTGAAAGATGAGTGAGTGCCAGGGATTGTGGATCTCGTGGGCAAAGCCGCTAGCGCAAGTTGTGAATTCATGGATGTGACATAGTGCCATAGTGGAGGCAGTGAGATCCAGACCCGACATAGATGAGATCGACCAGAAGTGAGGGGCTGCGGCTAAATGTGTATTGGCACATCATGGCAGACGGGCAGATTTGAGTATGATTTTCGAGGTTGGCGGGGTGGGTGTAGCAAATTGGATTCTGGCATATTGGTACACCATGACAGATGGGTAAAATTGAGCATGACATTTCGAGGTTAGCAGAGATGACCTGGCAAATGGGTATAACAAATGTATGGGCATAGATGTTATTCCAGTCTGCATAGCTACACAATACGCACAGTTACATGCTACATAGGATCATACGTAACTGCAGTGTGAAAACCAGCCATATGAATCTTCCGGAGTGAGCATATACAAAGCATCAAGCAATGTGATATAAACATCTTGTTCTGTCATCTCTGTCATGGCCAATTGTACATACTCTCTGTTGCAACGAAGATGATATTTCATGGCAGAGAATGCCAGCTCGATTGGGTTCAGGTTGGGTGAATACAGCAGCAAAAATTCACACCACATACCTCTAGACAATAATTAGTATAAAAACCCACTAAAAATACTATATTACCTAGATCTGATGAGCTCTTGGATGTCGGGATGCTTGTGAATTTGACAGTTGTCCATCATGATGACTGAGTTGGAGGCAGGGAATGGATTCATGTTGTTGAGAAGTCGTCTGATAAATCGAGTAAAAGTCTCTGTGCAAAATGAGCCTTCAACTATGCTGCAATGCAGGATACCGTCCTGAAGTGAGAGCACAGGGAGAACTGAATAACTTTACTGCAATAAGTAAGATCTAGATGTGGTAGTAGTTTACTTACCGTCGTCCACGCACAAAAAATGCCTTGCACTGCGCCTTTGTGCCCCTAATCAACCATGCACAGCCACAATAACTGGTCCGACGATCAACAGAGCTCTCGTCAACGAAGATGAGCTGCTCTGCTCTGTATGTTCCAATACGAGTAAGATATTCAAGACGTTTTTGTGCCGAGCGTTCCACTGCAACACACGTGATCTAAAAACACTCGAGTGTTAGAGTATCATGACGGTGACGCATCGCAGGTAAAAACATACTTTCTTCATTGTAAAACCAGCTCTGGTAAGCATTCTCCACACAGTTGCACGTGAGACACGAACACCACACGATCCTTCCAACATTTCTTGAAGCTCATCCAGATATAAATCCGGCATTTTTTGCACAGTACCTAAAAGAAACTACAATAAAATGTATTAGTTTCAGAGTATAACAGTGGGTGTGCATTACCTCGACATCGACATCACGAAGATGTCGGCTTCCGATTCTCTCCCTCTGAACATTGCCTTCACTTGGGTTGGGGACAGTTCCATATGCGTTGAAATGAGTAAGGACATGATGAACGGAGCGAGTGGAAACATTCAGACACATGGCAATCCGCTCATGATCTAGGAATTTCGAAAGGCGCACAATGGCCCACTGAATGTCGGGGGCTATCTGATGACCTCGCGGCATGACTACAGCGCTATTTTGAGCATAGAATGAAGGCATGGGAGGGGATACTTACTGCAAAACCAAATCCCGAGTCAAATCCCGAAATCCCGAAATCCTAAAAGTCGGATTTTCGTTGTCGGTGGTGTCAGAAATAAAAGTCCTGGGCTGTCCGAGTCGACTGGTAGCGTTTCCGAGGAATTCTGAGTGGCGGTTGAAAAGATATGCTTGACCGAAGTAGAAGCGTGTTTTTTGACATAAATTTCTCACGGTGCCAACCTTAGTGAAAACGACAGTAACTGCCGTTTTCGGACAAGCTACCTTTCTATATGTCCCCCGAGTTGGCCATGACCGGCGTTTGACGTGCTGCAATGTTCGGAATTGGATTGGATGCCGATCACGGAGCAACTTTACCTGTCTGTTCGGCATTCCAAAGTTCGTTTCCCCCAACGCGCGTCGTTGCGTTTTAGGGGAATTTTGTGGCCTAGGCTGGTGTCGATGCGAGCGGGATGCAGTACTTTGGAGTCAGAGGCAACCATCATATGTTGCTGCCATGTTCGGACGAGCTACCTTTCGGCACTCCACTGAAAACACATCACTTTCACTTTTTACGGTACACTTCATAACTCGGGGAAATGCCGACTGACGTCGGCTTGAAACCTTGCTTGCCACTTGCCACCAGGCACTATCTTTTAATTGGCTATCACCCAAGGCAAGGCTCAAATGCTGAGCACAAGCCAACTGCACAAGGACAGACCATTCCAGCAGTTGTGGTGGACATCGCCACACCACCGACAGGACTGTCACTATTCAACTTATACGTTGCACTGTCATGAAGTTCTGGTCGCGCCACAATCCGACTTCTACGTGACTTCGATGACAAGCTTTTTCAGAAGGCTCACCGTCCAGAACTACTGGCAGAAAATGACAGAATCGACGAATTGAACGAGAAAACCTTGAAATGGTGGAAGGAGATAGGACGAGACACCAGAACCGCATAGAGATTATCATCGTCATGTCCATTCATATTCGCGTTCGTATTCGCGTTCGTATCGATTTGCGTTTGCACCCTCCAACTCGGCCACGTCCAACACGGCTATTTCCGGTAAGACAGGGGCTGAACTTTCCCACGATTTTTGGGTCCGACAGAAACCTTGTCAAGCAAGGTGATAGTTACGTTGTTAAACGGAGTGTCATCCGCCGTCTCAGCGCCGGGCTGGGTTTCAAATGCTAATGGATAGCATCCTCACAAACCCGGGCCAGGCCAGGCTGGTTCGAGTCGTATCAGAGCATAACGGAACTTCAATTTCTTCGGTCTGAAAGAAATGCACTTCTGGACATGTTTATTACTCAAGGCGGCCATCGAATCTATACAAGACAAACTTTCATCGAACCCATGCACACGGTTATCTCGCAGAGCGAAAAGCAAGGCATTGTAAAGACATGCCCCGTCGGCAGTTAGCATTCCTTCCAACGACGGATGTTGCGATATCCAAAATGTGACTGGAAAATTTGTTACACACGCGGATTCAGATTGATATATCTGGGCCCTGAGGTATCGGAGGTAGGTTTATTTCTTGCTCTAATTATGCAACGGTGTTAGCGCCCATCGTTGACAGTCAATTCACCACTCACAAAATTTGCGCGATAAGCATGCTGTGGAGGCATGGAGCGACGGTCTCTGGTATGTTATGCACTCATCTTTCTCACCATAATATTACCGCTGCCGAATAACGATGAATCAGTACTCGAGCTTGGCGGCGGGTGTTCGCTTCACCACCAACAACCCCGGCCTTGACTGTTGGTCGATCGCATAGGATCACCCTGAGCCGATAGTTCTTGATGTTTCGTGTGTCCATTCAAGACTGTCTTGAGTTGCTGAGTCCACTTGTTCAGGAAATCGGCGCTAGAAATACCCGCGCATTGTGGAGTACGCATGTGGGCACTCATATAATGCGCAATTCACGAGATCGTGGACCCTGGATGCTGTAAACCTTCAGATACTATTATAGTGCCATCACGATGGCCTTTCCAGCAAGTGAATCCCTCTCTCCACCATGGAAGTGGACAACTTTCGTCGTCATCTTTATCTCCTCATCATCGCTGGAACTGGTCAGACTATGCCTCTCTCTTTTGCGATGACCCTCCTTTGCCGAGTCACCTTGCGCGAATCTTACATTCCTCCTTGGTATCTCGGGTCCATCATGCTCACCTATCCATCCGAGACTACACTACTTTTTACAGTCATTGCGACGCTGCCATCAGTGGCTGCTACCACGTGCGTTCATCCCCCCACGTTGCCATCGTGTCGATGTGACAAAATCGCGGTTTCTTCTCTATTGCTATCAAGGAAGCACTGCGGTACCGCATGCACCAACCTATCTCATTGATCAATATTGCCGGTGGAATTGCTTTGGCCAAGAGCAGTTTCGTGGTCAACGTTCATCACATGCGCACAACCTTGGTCACGATCTCTATGTTTGCGCTGATTTTCGCCGCCAGACTCCGTCACAGAGACTGCATACCGTTATTAAAGACGACAATCTGCACAACCTAGGATCATGGTACGTGCTAGAAATATTTTTTCTGACCCAGTGGAAGGTCCCAAGTTCCCTGTTCGCGTGCGCACCAGAACCACTCTTCTCTCAGGCCCACGCGGTGCTCGAGCGACACTGAGATACGTCCACCAACCAAACCGATTTCGAATAAGCACCTCGTCAACATCAATGTCAACACCGTCCGCATGCCGATGGGATTCTATCACCACCACCCCAATGTGTAAGTTTGTATATGATCGTTCTCAACTCGTCCGTTCGATCAACCGGCCACGTGGTCCAGCATTGATGTGTGATGTGTGATAGACCTAAAGGGTATGGCCTGCGTACATGGGCATTGATCGTCGTTCGCGTGTTTTTAATGCCGTACAAGAATACCAGAAACGGCAGAGTCGACCAGATAAGCACTTTTTTTTTTTTAGAAAAAAATTTGTCATACTCGAAGGATGGAGCTCTAGTACAAGATAGGGACGGGTTGATGGAAACAATCTATAAAATTTCGTAGAAAAACAGCGAAAAGATCTAGTTCTGTGTTTAGAAGATCATCAGGTAAAGACGCATAGATGAAGTTGAAAACACGGGGGTTACATGTATGTATATTACCTACAATCCCAAGTCTGCGAATTTGTACCTCTTTGCAACGAAGTGGAAGTCAAACAAACCGATCGTGTAACTTCTGAATGCTTCAGAGGCTGCTGGAGATCCTTCTAAAATCTTCAAAACGTCTTTATAGTTACCTACTGCTGTCGCCACCATTTCATCCAGGACTTTCAGTTTCGGTTTACTGCTCAGAGCAGCTATGATCGAGATCTGGTTTGTACATTCACCGGCAAGCTCTTCCTTGTAAAATGAGAGTACGTCACTACGATAATTCGTGAGTATAATAATGACGAACCGGTTCAGAAAAAAAAACACGTACTTCGAATTCTGGATAAACAAAATCATATACGGAATTGCCTGGACGTACTCGGTGAAGGGGATCTCGCGTGGAAACAGGACGTATGAACAGGCTTCGGAGATGCCGCTTAATGTGCGTTGGTATGTGGAGTATAGTTGAGCAGTATCGCATATCTAGTCATTGAGTCAGTCGACTGTTTCAACAGAAAAATCTCAGCTATACCTGCATCTTCTTGGTCTCGTGTTCCAGTAACAAGGCAGTAACGAAGTTCATAGTGGACGTGACGATCAGATTGCAAGGAATTGGTTCGAAATGGGCTGGCGCTTCACAAAGAATGTCTGCGAGCGCATCTAATGCCGTGTTTTCTTGCCGTCGCCTGGTGATCAATCTGTCACTGAAGTGATAGATACCGGGAATCCAATCAGGATGAAGATTTGCGTCTTCGATGTAGTTCGTATACACGGTCCAGAGTCCGATCCACATCCGAGTCGCAGGGTTTGTGATATGTTTGTGAGCCGTTGCGACATAAATAGTAGCCGTCCGGAAAAACATATCCATAGACTCGTCTGTCGGATATCCACGCCGCTTTGCCTCATCAATTGACGCCCGATAAAAGTCGTAATCGAACAAAGGGAGTCTGTAGTGCACATCACATTGGTCAAGGAGTGAGCGAACAAGGGTGCGAATGGTCTGGAACTGCAAGTATGTTAATCGAGGAAATTAATTTGAATTCTGCTGACCTGTTGCGATTCGAGCATTGCGGAAGCTGGTAAAGGATCAGTTACTTGCGTCACCTTTATATTCTGCAAACTCCCAAGTATGGTATACTCAAGTAAGCATTGGAGACCTTCTTCATGATCTTGGAGTCCTTCAAGCTGTCCGTAAGCTGAATCTCCGACGATACGAGCAATCAAGGTTTTCCCGATACGCACACTAGCTTGACACCTTGTATTTGACAGTCGGAAGGATCAACTCGGGTTAAGAACTAGTGGACATGACGGTCAGCACTGTCCGGAACCTTTAAATATCAAGTTTGTTAGAGTCTGAAAGAAAAAAGTGACTTTTTTCTTCCAAATGTCGAATTTATTCATTTATTTTGAGGCTCCGTGATCGGTATCTGCCTTGATTGCCTTCGGTGGCGATCGGCAAGTCGATGCCGATCATAGATCATAACCCCCGATGGCTAACTTGGTCAACTTACCAACATTCTCCTTGCTAATGATGACGGTAAAATTTGATAGCCACAAGTGCTCATGTTTCCTGCAAGCAAGCTGTCTAGGAAAGCCGGCTTCCATCTGACATCTCAACTCCGCTAGTAGTATAGGTACGTCACCTAGTCGTGTTCAAGATCTGACCTATCAACTCGCCAACCATTCGTAAAACTTCTCACAAAGGGTACGCCGCTAGCCGAGAGGAATTTCGCTGTCAATTTATCCGAAACATTTACTACACTTCTTCGAGCCCTGAGCTTGGTCGGGGGATCACACAAGCCTACCCCAAGCGACAACGAGTAACAGCACTTCTAACTCAATCTATTTTTCCCGTTCTCCATGGCTCCGGTCTCTCTGGCTCCTCTGCGGACGAGACTTTTTATCTCGGCTCGAGCTACAATGCACCAGCATTCCAGCCTGCGATGGGTGATATTAGTGCAGATGCACAATACTTGGTGGTACCATACGATCCACAACTCGATCACCAAGTCTTTTTGCCATTCGACCCCCGTCGCGGAGGTCGTATGCCGTTATCGTGGACAAATATCTATCAAACTATGACCATGGAAGGTGCTGAGAACATTTACTTGATCCATTTTGACCTCAAGCTTCAGGTTCGTGCACGAAGGATGGATGGTCTCTTACCTGTTCATGTGCGCATCAGAATCACGAGTTGCAGAAATAGACATGGCTTCAGGGTGGGGATCGTCTCTTGGTGCTCGAACGACACTGGGATACTTTCATCAACCAAACCGATTTCGAATACCTGGCTAGCATTGGTATCAATACCACCCACATGCCAATAGGATACTGGAATATTGGCCCAGACTTCATCACCGGCACCCCTTCCCAACAATATGCGAGCATGTATGCGAACACTTATTCTCGAGTCGTACGGGCGATCAACATGGCCACGCAGTCCGGAAATGGTGTACTGGTATACCTTCATGGCACGGTCTCTGGTATATCCGACGGTCAGACGAGGCTGTTCACCGAGACTGCGTCAAACCTTGGATGTGTTGATGTACTTGACGGACCGACTTCAAAACGCAACCAATGTCGTCGGAACGAAAATAATGAATGAGCCGAATAATACGCCTGCACTCTCGAATTTCTGTATGTATGCACTTTGATTCGTGTGCGGTAGGTGACCCTTTTTTTTGCAGACACGAAGGCGATCACGGCCATGAGACAGGGATCTCATGGAGAGCCCACTCTTCCGCTCTACATCCATTCCCGACCAGTACAGCACTTGCATTGCACAGGGATCCGATTTCGTTGTAGAGGATCACCACTCCTATTTTGTCTTTACTCCCGTAGACGAGACTGAACCGGCATACCAGCACCAGCATATCAGCGATGTCAAAGGGTTGATCTCCCACAATCTGGAAACTGCGGGCTTGGAAGACCGCGGCAACTTTGTGATTAGCGAATGGTCCTGCACGTTGATAGATCAGAGTTTGTCGACGCAGAGTGATTCAAACGAAGCGAGAAGACAATTACGTACGGCTCAGATGGACGTATATACGAACACGAGTGCTGGTTGGGCATTTTTTGGTGTGTTCCTCTACCTCGTTCGTCACCGCAATCACCTGACCGACTCAGCCAGCATACAAGTTGAAGGGCTGCGAATCAAATCAAGGCTAGTGTTTTAAAAAATGCAATTAGGAAGAGCTTTCCGGACACGTTCCTTTGCTATGGGCAGAGCGTCTCCTCCGATCCCGCCGCAGTGGAGAGTTTGATCATTCCCACTCAGTCCAACACTCTCAGGAGGATTGTAAACTCGCAGGCGCTGGCACGGGAGAACAATGTTACCGCACCGTTGAACATGAGAATTGTACAACGAGAATCGTCGGTTCAAGGATACTCGGACGGGTATCAGACGGCCAAGATATTCGCACAGCATGGGTGGTCGAGATTCGGATTTACGGAGCAATACGTTCGGGACAGTCTGGGTTCTATAGGTGGGCCAATTTCGCAAGAGACGCGAGAATAGAATATTATCGGTATGGATTCAAGGTTGGGTTGATAGATGCGGAAAGGCTCGTCGCTGCTGTTCTCTCCAGTTAACCCTCCCTTGTTTATTCGAATTTGACCTCTCTGTTATACCCGAAAAGGGAAGAGTTTGATTACCTTGTCTTCGTTTCACAAGACGATATGCTCGGGATCGAGGACTACGGCAGCGACGTCGAGAGCGGCGACGAAGGCTTGAAACAGAGCGAGACGACGACAACCACGTCATCGCTCCTCTCAAAACTCCCACCACCAAAGTCCGAGTCGACGTTTACACTTCCTCCTCCAAAATTCACCGCCTTCGTCTCCCTTCCTGCACCTTCAAATTCGACTCCGAGCAGTAGCACCGCTCCATCCAAGCAAAAAAGAATCAAGAAAATAGCCGTCAACCTCCCTTCTCTCCCACCACCGGAAGACGATGAAGACAGTGACACTCCGCCAGCGAAGAAACCTCGAATAACGTCGAGTAATGGAGCAGGAGTGTCTTCTTTGTTGGGCATGCTTCCAGCGCCAAAGCAACCAACGCCGGTGATTGCGAAAAAGGAGGAGCGCGTGCTCGGTGGTGGAAGTGGCCCGGGGTTAGTGTTTCGAAAGCCTGCCGGTATCGCACAGCAAAACGATACCGCCGTGCCAACGAGTGTAGATGTCCCCTCGGGCGATGCTGAGGGAGAAACTGGAGAGACCGCCGCCGTCACTACGACGTCGACGTCGTTTCTCCCTCCGTCCCTCAAGCCAGGCAGGGCCAATATATCTCTCGAGACCAACAGCAAAGCATCCACCATCCCTTCTTCATCCTCTGCACAACCCAAGACATTAGCTGCGCCAGACGTGGACTTCTTCTCCCTCGGTACGAGCACGACTCGGAGCCGACAGACCATACCGTCGACCTCCTCCGCACCAGTCGTCACGAGCGCCCCAGGATCCACGCCCTCGTCTTCATTCACCGTGTCCTCTGCACCCACCATCTCCACCTTCCGACCACCCTCTCCCACGTTGGACGATCCTTACCCAGGTTATTACCAGCTTCCCTCTGGCGCATATGCTCCTTACGACGCCCAATACTATGCCTCCTACGCCAAAAAATGGCAGAAAGACTATGACAAGCACATTCGCGCGCTCGAGAAATCGCAGTACGAGACCGAGACCG
Organism: Solioccasus polychromus; assembly: GCA_038090335.1. Taxonomy (NCBI): domain Eukaryota; kingdom Fungi; phylum Basidiomycota; class Agaricomycetes; order Boletales; family Boletaceae; genus Solioccasus; species Solioccasus polychromus. The sequence goes on along the minus strand of JBBPMM010000190.1, from coordinate 27,919 downwards.
ACGGTGCACCAGAGGTGGACATGGCTGCAGAAATGGAGAAGGCGCGTCTGGAGATCAAGGAGCGGGAGGAACGCAAGGCGTTGACGGCAGCCAAGGTCTGGCAGGGCGAGGATGGGGAGCAGCCGATGCCCAAGATGAACGTGAAGGGCGCCAAGTTGGGCGCAGTGGCTAGGTCGAGGCATCAGTTGACGACGTTGTTGACCGAGGCATATTTGAATCGGGAGGCTTTGGAGGAGAAGATTGCGCAAGGCCGGAGGAACAGGAAGGAGGCTGGCAACAAGTATGGTGAGTGCTCTCAGTTACGATATGACGTTGGGTTCCCTGAGCACATGCAATCCAGGGTTTTAGTGTCAGGGGATGCTGTAATGCGATCCGTGTGTATAGTGTCTGCTGGGTGCGGAGGTAAGATGCTGTATTACACTTCGATTTAGGCCAAGGATGATTTTTAGCTGGCCAAAATAATGGTTATAGTCCTATCCGATTCTGGTCGTTCGACATTCAAACATACGTTGACCATTTTGGCACGCAATTGGTGTGAGGTGAGGGTGATGTATGTGTGTAGAGAACGACCACAGTCCGTGGATCGGCGGAATACGTGCGGGCGACTTCGAGGATGCTATCCAATCATCTGATGATGAAATAAGAGGTACATGATAGCCTATGTACGAGAAAATGGAGCAATGCTCTAAATCCGCTTGGTTCTTTACAGAAGGCTACCGTATCTGTCTCACTTTGTAAATCATAAGCGAAATACTGAGCTATCGTGTTTGTATGAGTGACTCTCAGAACAAAACTACCAACAATGAATTTGAGTACGCCAGCTGTCATCATTTTTACTATTTAATACATGACCTTTCAAGATACCATTCAGGCTCATCTATTACTTGCGCCGCATCAGTCGAATACCGAAATCATTGATACTCAGCGTCATCAACATATGCCCGTCTAAAACACGTTCCCGCCACTCCTCTACACTTTCCATCTGCCCGTTTGAGCGCACCAAAAACAACGGTTCCACGCGCCAATCGCTCAGTAAGTGTGACAGGAAACACACAGCTTCCGCCGTCGCGAACTTGCGACCCATACAGGAGCGCGGGCCTGATGAACCGTGAATTTGAGCTACGTCCGTCGATGAGCTAATGTTCGCCGTGTTACGTACCGAGGCTGAATACGGTAAAGTCGCCGGCTACGTCCTTGACGCCGAGTTTTCCACCCGAGGACTTGGCGTACCAGCGTGACGGTCGATAGACCTCCGGGTCAACATGACATTGTGGGTTATGATCTAGAAAAGATCAGCAAAATAATCACTGCGCAGAACGATCGAATGCTGCATTGACGTAAACTCACGGAGACCAATGAGATCAACGACGAGCTTGTCAACAGTTTTGGCTCGTGTCAGTGCTAATCAATTGCAATCGTACTAAATGGGCACATACATGGGTACCTTTCTTCACGAACAACGTCCTCGGTCCATTATTATCAGATATGTTGAGGGTAATGTCCTTTTGAGTTTCTCGTGGGATGATCGGCGCGGGAGCTACAGCATTTCCAGTCAACGTCGTTCACGGACATAAAAGGTTACAGACGGAACAGTCGAATGGCTTCGTAAAACGCGGCGAGTACTTTGTCGAGTTTCTCATAATCTTCGTAACTCTGATACCCAATTTATGAAATCAGAACCCACAGTTGGAATGACATATTCAACACGAAATTACCAGGCTCTCTTCACCTTTACCTTCTACAACCTCTCGCACTTGCGAGGCAATTTCGTCTTGGAGCTCTAAATCCAAAGCCAGGAATGCAAGAGTCGTCGCCAAGCCAAGAGCCGTCGTTTCTAAGTCCAATTGAGCGCAGTCGAACGAAAACAAAGAATATAATGAGCTCACCATAACCAGCATACATGAAAGTGAACACGTTAGAGATCTGAAACGCAAAATCATGTTATTCAGCTGCTCAAAGGGATCGAGACGTTCATCATTTTTGTTCTTACCAGTTCGTCGTCATTGAGACCCCGCTTGCTCCCCATATCCTGCGATGCATGAGCCAAAAGCGAGAGGAGGTTCCTGCCGTTTGTAGCATCCCAAGCGGCCTCGGATCGGACGGCCGCTCGTATCGTGTTAACCTGGGATTTCACGAACACCCCCATAATACTAAAGGCCTGTCGTATGCGCTTTATTCTGAATTCCGATCAGAAATGTAAGAGCGTTGCGCTTTTTAGAAGGCACTACCGTGGATGAGGCAGTTTCCACGCCCAGGAAGGGGCGATCATGGCAAACGCCAGTGATTCGTTGATCACCTCAAGGCATTCCTGCGGAGTGGGGTTATCACCTTGACGATTGGGCTCCGACCATACCAATGGTGTTCCAAACCCAACTGAGGTAAATATAGCGAGCGTGAACTGACAAGTAAGTTAAATGTATGCGTCATTCATAATTTACGCATCACTCTCATTCCAGAGAGGAAAGTACCTTGGATGTGAGCCATATGACACTATGAATGTCAATCGCATCTTTAGATTCCCAGTCTTGGACGGACATCATTTCTGCAAAGAGTTTGCGTGAGGCTTCCCAAACAGTTGTATTCCTTCGAGCCAGTGACAACTCAGTATCACATCTTTCGCGTGAAATTTCGGCCCACATACGTGCCGTAATTGAACGCGGGCCCTGTGATCCTTCGATGTTTTCGCCACTGGTCACCACATGCTTCGACGACATTGGGCCCCCAGTATCTATCGGGAGAGGTTATATTTTTCTGCGAATACATGGCGAGATGTTACATTTTTTGACTGACGAGAAAAACCCTTCAAAATCCGGGGATTTGTCGAACGTCTCCGTTCCTCCACAGAGGATCTGCTTCACTACTTCCTGAGATCGAGTAAATATTGTTGGAGTGCCATAGATGAACGGCACAAATGACACCGAATCGCAATCAAAGCGATCATAGACTGTAACAGTGTTATCAAGGGTGCATCGGGAGCCATGATGCGTCACTCACCGTTTCCGTGTTTCCGCCACTTCCACACAAAGGTAAAACCTGATCGAAGCTCGTTTTAAAAGGTCGACATATGCTGATCTTGAAGAGACCATTCACCTGGGTTCCACCACGTAACAGGAAAACCACCTCCCAGAGGATTAAGTGGTGCAAATGGGATGCGGAAACCGGGGAGTGAACCAACCGCCTGTTATTGTGTTAATTTCTGTTTGTCGATGATCAAGAACATCATTGTCACAGGCGCACACCTTTACGCCCTGGACGAACTTGATGACTCGTGATAGCACAACAAAGACAACGATGAATGCGATTGTCCTCATCCACAGCTTTGGCATCTCTGAGGAAAGCGATCGATGTTAATTTTTCCATCTGAGAATTACTATACTCACCGAGAACTGGCATTTGAGGTGATACAAGACTGGATAGACATAGGGGAGCTATCATGGTAGCTTCGATGAAACTCGAGCGGTTCCTCTGCTTTTTACAAAGGCTCCGCAGTGGGAGTCGCTATTCATCTACAAGTATAGCTCGGCATGTATCGTTGGCGGCTGACCTAACTGGATGGGTGTAGGCTCCGTCGGCGGGGTTTATCCGATGACCAAACCTCGTTACGAACTTGGTGTACGCTGGAGGACAGCATCAACAATCCATAACAAGTATTTCATCGCTTTTTCTACTACATTTTACTCATAGGTTAGATTGCAAAAGACAGAAATGTCATTACGGATTACAAAGAGATGACGTACAATTTCAGCAACAAACTGCGGATCTGTGACTGCGGGAGCCATTGTCATATACGTATCATCATTAGATACACAGTCGTATGATACAACGGGATCACAAGGTTTTGTGAAAAAATTATACATCGTTGTTGAATTGCTCGAAAACAGTACTCGCTGGACAACACTCGCAAATATAAGTGTGGCTGAGACTCCCATAACTTCTCGTACTCTTGTACTCCTTCCTTTGGAGCCCTCTTTTACATAAGTATTATCTCTTTTGCGACTTTGTCGGTTCTGCAGCGCATGGTATTGGCACTCTTTAACCATCATGTCGATCGTAATAACGGTGGCAAGATGCCGCACTTTGCTGCGTAGTGCGCAACCCTTCCACCTCGAACCCGGCTAGCTACTTTGTGTCGTATTGGGTGGAACTTCCCTTGCTTGGTATGTCCGTTGTTTGAGGCTAGCATTTTCTACAGGTTGAAAGTGAACAATAGCTGAGATATCGAGTTCATTTAAAGACAGATGGATATTCGGCTACCATCTAGTTATTTCATCCAGCAACTGAAGACTCTGTCGGTCTTGTAGCTAATCAATGACCTTCTGTCGCGTTGTCGTAGTGTCTCGGGTTAGCGGGCACTCGATATCACCAGCGCCATTATGGCCACGAATTAACCGATAGGAATAAGCATCGGCCATTCCTTTGTGCGTACCAAACTGTAGTGGCCTCAAGCTGTGTTCTGATAGGTCTGATAATCAGACGTCGTCATCTATAGCTCTGACTATGAGTCGATCTTTGGGGCAGCTACATAGAATTTGTGCTTTACGGGACATCATGGTCCAACGTGACGCCAGCCGGCAACAAGTTGAGTATAAGATATCATGAGCCTGATTTGTAACACCATCGTCCTGTCCATCGGAACCTGAAACAGCTCTTCCTTTTCCAAGCCTGTCGAATATTACCTTGAATCAGTCAACAGGGCACGCTCTATTTGCACTGGACAACGATGCTCGACGTAGCGCTCGGCATGTACAGTTTCGCCACATCCTTAAACATCGGGGATACCGTGCCCGAGGCTCCAATCACGCAGTACAGCGCTCGGTTCACGTTGCGTGGCGAAATGTATGTTCTTGTCGAACTCGTCATGTCCATTGTTACGCTCGTTGCCGTACGACTGCGAGCGATTTTTGATGGATCCGCCGAGGAGGCCAACCTTGTTTAATGCGTCGGTGACAACGGCGATGGATGCGTTGGCGGACCCATACAGGCATGTTGGACGGGACGACGCGCTCGAGCTGGTGTTGGGGTGGTATTTCGTGATGAAAGGGAGATCTGGGACTGTTTAGTTTCCAGACTGACGAGAATGTGGTTCGTTGTGCTTGCAACGCCAAGACAGGACGCCTTGAATGATACTGCATCTCGGTGAGGATCCAAGCGTTGAGTTAATGCTCCTAATTGTAAACTACTCTGACAATAACCGCGTCACAGATTCGGATCATGGTCCAATATCAATGCAGGAGGTACCCCAGACCGAATTAGGGCAGCGCTGTTCAAAGCACCCTTCTGCATCCTTCATCCATCCATCTCCATTACCTCAGCCTTCGAATACCTTGTTTATTGAAGTGAACTATATTATGACTATGTCTTCACGTGCGGATAGAACCAAGAAGAGATTCCCGCAATTCCGGATCCTCGTTATCGGACGTGCAAATGCTGGAAAAACCGCATAATCCCTGATTACTCATGATCGGGATGGAAGTCAGGCGATTATAAACATTATTTGAAAGGCATGGATCCCGGGACGCCCTTGACGAGTACCTCGCCTTCGTTTACCGACCACCCTTTCCCGCGTTGGACGATTCCTACCTCGGTTACTACCAGCTTCCCTCTAGCGCATACACTCTGTACGATGACCGATGCTATGCCTTCTACGCCAAAAAATGGCGGAAAGACTACGACAAGTACATTCGCGCACTCGAGAAATCGCAGTACGAGACCGAGACCGACGGTGCACCAGAGGTGGACATGGCTACAGAAATGGAGAAGGCACATTTGGATATCAAGGAACGGGAGGAATGCAGGGTTTTATGGCAGTCAAGGTCTAGCAGAGCGAGGATGGGGAGCAGCCGATGCCCAAGATGAACGCGAAGGGCGCCAAGTTGAACGCAATTGAGTCGACGACAATGTTGACCGAGGTGTATTTGAATCGGGAAGTTTTGGAGAAGATTGCGCAGGGCCGGAGAAACAGATAGGAGGCTGACAACGAATATGGTGAGCGCTCTCAATCACGGTACGACGATGGGTCACCGAGCGCATACAATCTAGGATTTTAGTGCCAGGGGATGCTGTAACGTGCAGAGTATCTGCTAGGTGCGGAGGTAAATGCCATATCACACTTCTTTTTTTTCACCGCTTCATCCAAACATATGTTAACCATTATTTTAGCATACCCATGAAGGCTAACCTTATCCGTCTTACCTTGTGAGTCATCAGGGAAATACTAAACTATCGACAATGCACTTTAACAAACCAGTTACACTCCGTGAAACTGACTCAGCCAGCTGCGTCATTGTAATAATTTTACGATTCAATACATGGCCTTTCAAGATACCATCCGAACTCATCTATTACTTGCGCCGCATCAGTCGAATACCAAAATTCTTGGTACTCAACGTCATCAACATATCACCGTCTAAAACACGTTCCCGCCACTCCTCTACACTTTCCATCTGCCCGTTTGAGCGCACCGAAAACAACGGTTCCACGCGCCAGTCGCTCAGTAAGTGTGACAGGAAACATACAGCTTCCGCCGTCGCGAACTTGCGACCCATACAGGAACGCGGGCCTGGTGATTCATGAATTTGAGCTACGTCGGTCGATGAACCAATGTTCGCCATGCTACGTACCGAGGCTGAATACGGTAAAGTCACCAACTACGTCCTTGAAGCCAGATTTTTCGCCCGAGGACTTGGCATACCAACGTGACGGTCGATAGATCTCCGGGTCAGCATGACATTGTGTGTTATGATCTAGGAAAGATTGGTAAAGTAACCACTGCACAGAACGATCGGATGGTGCATCGATGGTAAACTCACTGAGACCAATGAGATCAACGACGAGCTTTTCAGCAATTTTGGCTCGTGTCAGTACCAATCAGATTATAATCGTACTAAACGGGCACATACATGGGTACCTTTCTTCACGAACAACGTCCTCGGTCCATTATTGTCAGATATGTTGAGAGTAATGTCTTTTTGAGTTTCTCGTGGGATGATCGGTGCGGGAGCTATAGCATTTTTTAGTCAACGTCGCTCACGGACATAAAGGGTTACAGACGGAACAGTCGGATGGCTTCGTAAAACGCGGCGAGTACTTTGTCGAGTTTCTCACAATCTTCGTAATTCTGATACCTCCGAAATTAGAATCCACAGTTGGAGTGAGGTATTCAACACGGAATTACCAGGCTCTCGTCACCTTTACCTTCTATGACCTCTCGCACTTGCGAGGCAATTTCGTCTTGGAGCTCTAAATCCAAAGCCAGGAATGCGAGGGTCGCCGCCAAGCCAAGAGCCGTCGTTTCTAAGTCCAATTGAGCGCAGTCGAATGAAAACGAAGAATATAATATGCCTACCATAACCAGCATACATGAAAGTGAATACGTTAGAGATCTGAAACGTAAAATCGTGTCATTCTGCTGCCCAAAGGGATTGAGACGGTCATCATATTTGATCTCACTAGTTCGTCGTCGCTGAGACTCCATTTCCCCCCCATATCCTCCGATGCACGAGCCAAAAGCGAGAGGAGGTTTTTGCCGTTTGTAGCATCCCAAGCGGCCTCGGATCGGATGGTCGCTCGTATCGTGTTAACTTGGGATTTCACAAACACTCTCATGATACTAAAGGCTCGTTGGATGCGTTTAATCCTGTAACTCCCATCAGAAAAACATGAACGCGGTATTTTAGAAGGCACTACCGCGGATGAGGCAGTTTCCACGCCCAGGAAGGGGCGACCATGGCAAACGCGAGTGATTTGTTGACCACTTCAAGGCATTCCTGTATAGTAGGGTCACCGCCTTGACGATGGAATTTCGACCACGCCAATGGCGCTCCAAATCCAACTGAAGTAAATATAGCGAGCGTGAACTGACAAGAAAGAAGGTTGAATGCATGTGTCATCCACAGTTTGTACATCACTCTCATTCCAGAGAAGAGAGTACCTTGGATGTGAGCGGTATGACACTAGGAATGTCTATCGCATCTTTAGACTCCCAATCTTGGACGGACATCATCTCTGCAAAGAGTTTACACGAGGCTTCCCAAACAGTGGTATTCCTTCGAGTCAACGACGACAGCTCAGTATCCTGTATTTCACATGAAATTCGGCCCACATACGTGCCGTAGTTGAACGCAGGACCTGAGACCCTTCGATATTTTCGCCATTGGTCGCCATGCGCTTCGACAACGTTAGGTCCCCAGTGTCTGTAGGGAAGGTCAGCTTTTTCTGCGAGTACATGGCGAGATGCTACTCTTTTTTGACTGACGAAAAGAACCCTTCAAAGGCTGGAGACTTGTCGAACGTCTCTGTTCCTCCACAGAGGATCTGCTTCACTACTTCCTGAGATCGAGTAAATATCGTTGGAGAGCCATAGATGAACGGCACAAATGACACCGAATCGCAATCGAAGCGATCATAGACTGTCGCAATATTATCAAGGATGCATCAGGAGCCATGATGCGTTGCTCACCGTTTCCGTGTTTCCGCCACTTCCACACAAAGGTGATACCTGATTAGAACTCGTTTTAAAGGTCAACATGTGCTGGTCTCGAAGAGACCATTCACCTGGGTTCCACCACGTAACGGGAAAACCACCTCCCAGAGGATTAAGCGGTGCAAATGGGATGCGGAAACCAGGGAGTGTACCAATCGCCTGTCATTGTGTTGGTATCTGTCTGTCGTTGATCAAGAACGGCATTGTCACAGCCACACACCTTTACGCCTTGGACGAACTTGATGACTCGTGATAACACAACAAAGACAACGATGAATGCGACTGTCCTCATCCACAGCTTCGGTATTTCTGAGGAAAGCGTCGGCGTTAGTTTTTCCATATGAGAATTACTATACTCACCGAGAACTGGCATTTGAGGTGATACAAGACTGGACAGACATAAGGGAGCTATCATGGTAGCTTCGATGAAACTCGAGCGGTCCCTCTGCTTTTTACAAAAGGCTCCGCAGTGGGAACTCGGGAGTCGTTATTCATTAACAGGCATAGCTCGGCGTGTAAGGTTGGCAGTACTTTTTGAGATCTATCTAGCTGGATTGACCCGACGGTGACTGGATAGTCCAGACTACAAGAAGCCGTTCCGGAACTGAGCATCAGCAGGGTTTGCCCGATGGCCAAAAAAAAACATTGTTACGAACTTGGTATGGCGCTAGAGGACGTCATCAACAATCATAAGGAGTACTTCATCGCTTTTTCTACTATATTTAGCTCATATGTTGGATCGCAAAGGACGGGTGGATCACTACGGATTATGAAGAGATGAGGTACAGTTTCAGCAACAAACTGCGGTCTGGCCGAGTTTGGCTGACTGCGGTGGCCATTACCATATCATCATTAGGTGTAACGGAATGTAGTGATTCACCGTGTTCCAATACGCAGCGCTTGCTGAAACATGTATATGGCGTTGCTAGATAGACGACTTGAGACAAATCAGGCTTTCAATAATCGAGCCATTCGATCGTTCCTTGTGCCACAGCATCGCCACCGACACGTGTTATGCCAACAAGCTATGTGGAATCGCCCCTCAAGTCGTCGTTACCACTTGGTTGGTTGTCAATGGAAACATCAGGAATAAATGGATGCAACTGGAACCAGCCATTCCGTTCGATGTTGGATAGCGCATGTGTCTATATTGCGTCAGAATGCACATACTGTTTCATTTTGCGCCCACAAAGGCACGTATCACGTATCTTCCTCCTCGACTCCACATATCTGCCTCAATAATTCCACTTGACCAAACGGCCGCTCCCGTCCAAGAATAACACTCCCCGCAATGTACCGCCCTCGTGCGCTCTCTGCACGCACTTCTTCGCACAGTGCGCTATATGCGTGAATGAGTCGCCGCAAGGCACTATGATGAACTTGCGCTGCAAGAATAGATGACGAGAGCGGAAACAGGCGGGGTGACGAAATCACATCAGGCGAGGAGAGCCAGAGGGCAAATTTCGCAAGAGCTTTGGCTAGTGCATCTGGTTCGGTAGCGGGGAGACGCGAGAGGGGAGTCTATATGAACTTCGTCAATACAAACACCGAAGGAAATCGCGGGAAGCAGGCGGGCGAGGGACGTACTGCGGCATCTTTTGTCTCTAGCGTGTGTATGGCATCACTGAGAGAGGCGTCTTTGAGAATGTTTTCATACTGTTTATGCGATGGTAGTCCAGACACTTTAGAATGAACCCGGAAGAGACCTACGTGCTCGTTTTCAAGTGATTGTACTCTCTCTTCCATGATTTCCTTCACCTGTATCCGCTTGTCCTGCGTGAATGCGAATGGGTCTAGCGTGTTCTGATTGTCCACGCAAGTGTAACGTAAGCACGCATGAAGCTCAATCGAACAAAGGCACACACTTCCAAATAACCCAAGCAATTCAAGACAAACACGGTACTATCCCATCTCGGGTGAAGCCTGGCCTTTTCTTCGGCAGCAGCGGCGCACATGGTGACAGCAGGATCAACCATGACGTCCAAAATTCGTCTGAATCCTGCACCTGCTTCAGTGGGGTCGGAAGAACCCTCACTGAGGAGAGAAGAATCATATACCTGCATGATTTCACGCAGGAGTTGGGCATGGTCGATAATTGAATGCGGAGGAGAGAGAGATGGGTCATCGAGGTTCTGTGAGAGTAGATGTGTATCTTAGTCGAGGGAAGAAAGGAACGCGATACAAGACTTACAAGTGGCATGCGGTGCAAGGCACGCCCTTGAGCCTCTATCGAGTCAAAGAAGACTTTATAGCTGACCTCGGTTATTCTAAAAGATAGAATAGTCACTCATTTAACCAACAATTTCGATGGTTTCCACGCATGCTTACTCTGCAAGAGTTCGGGACAGTATCGACTGGTCCCCGATCGTTCTTTGCATGGTGATCATGTAGTACTGTAATAGATTGGCCACCTTGTATGATAGAATACTGCTCTCTTGCACTCGCACAGTTTGCAAAACCCGAACCTAGATTCCAGTTTGTGAGCTTAACCCGTGAGGATCATTTGTCCGCTTTCAACGCTTCCCCTCACCTTGAGTGGTACACAAAGCTTGCTCACGGAAGAATTCAGCAACTCCTTAACCCGTCCCTCTTCTTCACTTCCATTAAATGTCCGCACGGCTCCTACCATGCGTGACTGGCCGCTCAAATCAAAGAGACTCTCGAGGAACTCGCATTCCGCAGCTATTGCTTGATGAACCCATGCTAACATATCACCAACATAACGAATGGGGTCATGTGCATGCAGTTCAATCGGTCGCGGCAATCCAGACGGCCCGCCACGGGTAAGGGCATCCAGGAAGAGAGAAAGGAGTGTGCTTTGTCTCGCCTCCGAGAGGAATGCGAGTGCATCACTGTATAATTAGATTAGTATGCGGGACAAAATGAAATGCAAAACCTACGATAATAGCTCGGGCCGTTGAGCAACCCGACGAATTGCTTCACGCATCATCGAACTAACTTCCAACTGGCTTTCCCTGCCTATGCGGCGGAATTCGAAAGTAAGCCAACGATAGGCTTTGTCATAACCTTGTTCAAGATACGCAGATGTCATTGCCATTATATCCGTTCTGGTATCGGGACAACTTCAAGAGCAAAAATAACATGATAATGAGACAACTTACCCTGCGCTAGTTGGACCATCCTCACCGGACATCAGTACACGGCAATCGCTTCGAATACGCTCGGTTTTATTCATGGCCGCGAAAAACCGAGGACCGAGTGATATTTCGCGAGAAGTAATAGCTTCCACTTCATCTTCGGTAAGCGTAAAGCGGTCAAGAAACAATAGCACAATGGATTTTCGCGTTTCCACTTCCTGCCTTGGTCATGTTCCGGTGAGGGCGGCTCGCCTGACGCGATTGAACACTTACCTCTCTTGTTTCAAGCTTTCAGCTTGTTCCAGCAGCGAGCGACTCGCTTCCTCCGTCAACTTGAGCTGAGCCTCGGCGTCGTCACAGTGTTTTCTCATATCTGCTACGATCTTTTCCAGGTCGTCCAGTTTCTATTTTTCAAAGCATATGCTTTCGAGAAGATATGAGAGAACAATTGACATACTTGATCGACTTCTCCAAACGCTGTCAGGAAATGCTGACTGCCTTCCGCAAGTTTATTCTCCAAGTCCTTCTGAAGGTTCTTCCTTGCGCGAGCTGCGGTCTCGTTGGTGATATCTACGGACCCCAATACAACGTCTTTTGATGCAGCCCCCTCGGAATCGAAGTCGCTCCTGCTGTCATCGTCCTCGTTACTTGCATTCTCTTCTGGACCTTGAGTGTCGGAGGGTGCCGATGTGGTATACAAGTTCGAGAGTGTATGGAGTGCTTCCGTCGTTGCAGGGTCCGTAAAAGTTGTGCCCAATATTTTGCGCAGTCGTAGGGTTATTGGGTTGCGAGAAGCTGACGCTGCAGGAAGCCCATGCTGGGTTGGTGTGATTGGGGATGGTGATGACACCTGAGCAAGCGACATCGAGGGAACCTCAACCGACAACAGGGCGTTTGGTCGTTTCAAGCTCACATGGTGTTTTGCTTCACTCGATACAGTTTCTATGGTCATCCAGGTGTCTTTTTCATCCTATTAGGACTCGTTACAGAATCGCTGGCAGTGGTTACGATGCACATCCAGGACGCTCCCACGAAACAGAACTTGCTGTGTGATGGCTTATAAGCGCCTCTCTTGCATTGTTGGTCAAACTTCCCATTCGTCGACAGCCGGTCAATGATGTCGCACAACGAGCCTGGAGGCAGCAACGTGTCGTCACCACCTCTTCTCGTATCGAGTATGCATAGTTTTTTTTTTTTTTTTTTTTTTTTTTTTCCGTTGTTCCCAGCTCAGGTTAATCGTTAGCCATCACCATACGGCTCGACCAGCAATCCCGTAAAGAGATCGAAGTCGTCGTCGTGAAAGCCGGAGATGAGACGCGAAAAATTCAACAGGCTATTTCTCCAGGGGGCGGCCATCAGGAATCATTTGATCCCCCTCTGTATGATTTTTAAATGACTTGCCCGTTGTGGTTGACTTACATGCTGCAGAGAGGTATTACTGGATGCCAAATGTTCGGTTGCCGTGCATTATCGCAACACTTTTCGCAGTTCTTTCATCATTCCTTTGGATCCACAGCGGATCCTATCTGAAGCGATTGAAGAGAGTGGAAGAAAGTGTAAGTCTACTAGTCTCCCTAACCTACTTCTCTCTAAGGCTCTGGAAGTGTACCGCAAAACGGAAAGAAAAGTTGAAGTCGTGGTTGGCATCCAATCAGTGTGTCCAATGTCTCATATTTGGTTTCTTTCTCGAATTATCCGGTTAGCTTCCGTCGACCATCAGCGAAATTTTGGCTTCTTGTTCCAGGAAAGCTTCGATGAGTCCCCTGCAAGATATCGTGTCTCACTGATCGCACAGGTTTCGTGTCTTGATCATTGGCGAAAGCGGCGTTGGTAAATCTTCGTTGATAAAAAAAATATTTGGTGTCGACGACGTTGTAAAAGTCTTCGCTTCATGATTAAAGTTCATCGAACGTTCACGTCGAGCCTAGGATGTTTCCGACAACACACGCGGACAAGCAAGTATTGACGAGGAATACATCGCAGTTGAAAACGAACGTTTTATTGTTCACGATAGTTGTGGTTTTGAGTCTGCAGACTCAGTTAACCTAACAAAAGCACGCAATTTTATTTCGAGTCGAAGAAGCAAGCGTGATTTGAAGGATCAATTACACGCAGTTTGGTAGGGGTTTTTTTTTCCCGAATCATCTAATTTAATTTGCCAATACTGACTGGCATACTGCGCAGGTTATGTCTGGCTATACCTTACGCTGGCGCTCGTCTTTTGGAAGCTGGTACGGAGGAATTTTTAAAGAAGAGGAATGACATCCTGGGGAATGGTGTGTTCTTTCCCAATTGTCATTAGCCTGCATATCTGTTTATCGTTCATCCCAGTTCCTTTGGTTGTTGTATTAACCAAGCTCGATTTACTCGATGAGATGTTAATCCTGGAAACAGAGGAGCATTCGACAGACGCGGCTTTGAAAGAACGTCGAGTAAACTGGCTGGAATCAAACTGCTTTGGACCTATTCGTCAAGCGGCTGGGAGTGATAGCGTACCGCATGTGGCTATATCAAGTACGTGACAATATCTTTCATTTCATTTCTGATACGATTATGATGGCAGCCATGGATGGCTACCAAGAGAGCCTGTCCGCGCTTATCGACGTGACGACGAAGAATATTCAAACATATATCAAGGATGAAGCTGCGCACTCGATTGCCGCGATCGCGCAGCGTGTAAATATATCCCTCAAAGTCGCATTGACAGTCGCGTAAGCATCCACTGTCACTCCATCCTTGGCTTCCCCAATGAATTGTATTCCAGCGTTGGAGAAAGGAGTGAGTCCCACACAAGCGGACGTGTCATCAACTGAGGATGGTTGTAGAATACTGGAAGGCGCTGATGGCGAGTCCAAATTTCCGAGGACACACCATGAAAGCATGTCTGCACGTGATCCACAGAGACATCGTTACAGTTTGGAATTTCAAAGACCCAGACAATGTAGGGTCCTTATTCTCTGGTAGACGGTCGATAACGTTAAATCATCATAAGTGCCTTGAAAAGGACGACTTCAAAGCCGGCTTGCTCGACACCCCCGACCTCACCATCAGAAAGATGCAAGATCCACTAGAGACGGTGTAAGCGTTCTCGTTCTTGTGAAATCAGCAAGGTTTACCTTACATGACACTCGGAAATTCAGGAAATCTAGCATTACGATAATCGCAGCCCTCGTAACGATCGTAGTCGGAATCGCCGGAACGGGAGGGGCCGCCGTTCCGGTCGTCGTACCCATTGCCGGAATTACCATCTTGGGAAAACTGGCGCATGACTTGTACAAGGCCTCGTAAGCACCTGGTTCTTGCATCTCACCGAATCGTGACCCGATCTTCTTCTCACTTGTTAGCCAAGACGTCGTCAGACAGCTCATGGCGTACATCGTCGATCTCACGTATATCATGCAAGTGGTCTTCCTCCTCACTTCTACCAGGTCTAGTGGCACGGTCACCGTCGAGCTCGTGGGGACGGCGATGCATGCGTATAAACTTTCGCATCGGCGGAACGTGCACGCCGCCATCAGCGATTTTAGCGTCCACCTCGCCGTCGCGCCGGGGAAACGCGATATAGTGCTCGACAAGATAAAGGAATTGATTAAGCTGCATTCTGTCGGGGACGAGGAAGTCGCAGCGCTCAGGCGACAGTTGCAGTCGACTGGATCCGTTGAAGGGTGACACTAAGGTACTCGCGATCTGCGCGACTGTATTCTTGTCCATTTTAATACACCCGCAATGTAAGTGTATCAGCTTGAAGAGGCATGGATATAACAGGGGAGCAGGGGCTCGAGGTCAAGCTATTAAGACGAGCGGTTCAATATACCATCGAGGTTTCGCAAACGGTCAGATTTGTTGGGATGGTCGTCGTGAGTGAGACCAACGGCACGCTTGTAGCTCGAGATTTTCTTCTTCGAGGTCTCCCGGATTCCTGATACGCTCAAACCGAACGAGCAAGGCGTTTCCAAGGTTGTGTAAATAGCGAGGTTTCTCAGGATGACCAACAGGGAGAGCGGCAGCATTTGTGTTACGCGATATTGCACGCTTGGGATCATCAGTCTTCTCAACGATCGAAACGCTTGAGGACATTGGAAAGACTGATGGCCATCGGGTCTCAGATGAACAAAGTGGTCGGCGGCCTCTCTGAGGCGCTCGAAGAGAACTGTAAATTAGTTCCAAAAGACGCCTATACACTATAAAATATATACAAGATCAAGTGTTCTCGTACTTAGAAAGGAGTAAGCTGAATTAGGAAAATGTCCACCGTAAACTAAGCTAGTTTGGTGAAACCATAACTTTGACTTGGGATTCTTCATCTCGTCACGACGAAGCTTAGCCCGGAATGCACGAAGCTGATGAAGAAGATCAGGGAGCGAATCAACACCAACACGAGAGAGGTATCCGGCCTCGAGTTTGTCCGCCAGCCTCATCAGCACAGCAGTGGACATGTCAGGAGGCGCACACTGGCCGTCTTTATCACCCGATTCGACCTCGATAACGTCTCTAGACCAAGCTACTCCCCCCCGACGGACCTCCGTGATGATTGCGGCGCTATCCTCGAAGTTTTCGGCCCGTGAATCCGGGTTTTCTCGCTCCTCCCTTGGGTCAAGTAGCTCGTCGACGGACGGCGGCGTGCCGAAAAATACGATTCTTATTTTTCCAGGTTTCATGAAGGAGCCTTTCGGGTCCTCTTCGAGAACTTCAAGCTGAAGTGGTCTCGAGGCTGATAGCTCGAGTGTGAGACCTGTCTGGTGACAAGCAGCCGACGGGTTTTGACTTTGCTTACTCTCAACAGGCCTCGCACTGCTGGCCAGCCCAAGTCCTGCCAGTCTGGCCCTAGGCGGCTTTACTTTCTTCCGAGCCGTTCCTCGCTTGTGCGGAGGGGGGCTTTGGACGCGGCTGGCAATTTAGAATGAGCGCCATGAGGGTGGAAAGTCGGTGTGCCGAGTTAGAGCTGGTGCAAATTTTATGCGACTCTAGGTG
This sequence comes from Solioccasus polychromus, assembly GCA_038090335.1. Classification (NCBI taxonomy): domain Eukaryota; kingdom Fungi; phylum Basidiomycota; class Agaricomycetes; order Boletales; family Boletaceae; genus Solioccasus; species Solioccasus polychromus. The sequence continues at coordinate 11,368 of JBBPMM010000190.1, read as the reverse complement.
CTCCATTTTTGTGGCTATTCCCTCCACTGCAGCTGTGATTCGGGTGCCCTAGTCATATGGAAAATAGGTCTCATAATGTATATTTTGTTTCTCCACTTATACACTATAACATTGACCAGTATATTCTCCTACATACCACGATGGGATCCACCAAACCCCATGCATTATGAAAATATACACCACTACATCATACATTATGTTTTTACCCAAGCTTCGATTCTGTAGAGACTTATGGGATAAGTTAACCTACAACAATCCCATCTAATTGATCCTAAAACAATACACAAGCTCACAGCATATCCCCGATCACGCACGTATCCATCAAATCCAACACCCTCCTCGCCAATAACGCCGCATCCTTGTCATCCTCCAAATTAATCGGATGTCTTCCCCCCGCACCAATACCGATCGCCGTCCCACCTCCGCCTACCCCTCCACCGCCCGCACCAGCCCCACCCGGACTCACAGGCCCACCCCCACCGCCCCCACCGCCCCCCGTCCAATCACACAGATGTTTCAACGTCGACACGAACCCCGCCTCGACGAGCTCTTGTCGTCGACGTGGATTGCTCATGAGCAGATTGAGCACGCACGACACGAGCGGGGCGCGCACGCCTGATTTTCCGTCCGCCATGCACGCGTGGACGAGGTCGAGCAGGGGCGGGTGAGAAAAGACGAGATCTTGCTGTTCGCGCGTGCCGTTGGAGAGGTTTCCGAGGACGCAGGCGGTCTGATGCGGTGTGAAGAGGCGGTCTTATCGGATTGGAATTGGGGGGGGGGGGGGGGGCTTTCCCCCGGCCGTGAAACGTTAAGGGGGGGTTTGGGGCCCGCGAGAGGCGAACGCCCCAATAAATCCCCCCC
>JBBPMM010000190.1:0-10497 GCA_038090335.1 Solioccasus polychromus | reverse complement strand
CGGGGGGCGTGGGGGCGTGTGGGGGGGGGGGCGGGGGGGGGGGGGGGGGGGGGGGGGGACTTACCTCGCGCGTGACAAGTTCAGAGGTCGATTCGAGGCCGGCAGAGATGCACGACGCAACTAATTCCTCTCCCATTGAGCTGAAAACGAGGGAAATGCCGTCCTCGTCCTCGGCGAGGTTCCTTAGAATGCAAAACGCCTGTTCTTGGATCTGAGGATCTACGTCGTTGACAAGCCTGCGGTGGGAATAGTGTTGGTGAACGTGTGATGCGATGACAAGCGACATACTCGGCAAGGTGAGACCATCCAAGGTGAGTCATGACCATGAGTTTCGTGGAAAGGTTGCTCTTGCATATCAAGTTTTTAAATGCCCATAAGACGCTCACCCGGATCCCCTGATCCTCCATCTTGGAAAGCACCATCAGCCTTGGAAGTAATCCATCGGCGAGCATGACCTTGTCATTCTAAGTATACACCTGCAAGTTTGCTTTGCGTACTCACAGGTCTCAGGGGTGAAAAATCGTTGACGAGGTTGCACACCACAGCCAACGCGGCAGAGATGACTCTAACATCTTCGTCTTCCTTCTTAAATACTTCATACAACGCTAGCCCAGCTCCGCTGTCAGTGAGATTTGTCCGTATTATCATGATATCACGACTAAGTGCTCGGATGCATTGGCAAGCTGCCACACGCACTCCTACGCTTTTATGCGAAAGGCATGCTCGGATAAGAGGAATCAGTTGAATGTTGTCTGCTAGGTCCCTTTTGATGACTCTGTCAAAGAGTGCAATTGAAGCTATCGTCATGAGCGCTGCCTGTGCAATGAACCTAAATTAACGATGGAAACAAACGGGAAAGGAAAAAAAGCCGACTTCTTTGAGGATAATTCTGCTCTCAGATTCGTCAATGTCCCAGTCTGAAGGTGTATCAAGCGGAGTAATGGATTTGACAAGGGTCGCCACATTGGCCAATACTCCACGATCGTATACCTCTAGACAAATATCCTTTTCGTCTCTAACCAGTAATGCTTCCAAAAAAATATTTCAGAAAATTTTATATCACGCGAGAAAAGATACGGACAGAGGATATGACAGGCCTTTATTTGGTTTTGGGGAGACTCCGAAGGTAACATTAGGATACGATTAAGGACTTGAATGACGGTGAGCGCAGCCGTAGGGTCCACCATACCCGGGTGATGACTCGCTTGGGCACGAATAATGCTCGTGACGCTTATTTTGCCATGTTGAGCGCGAAAGAGAGATATTAATGTGGAGGGACTTGCCATAGTGAGGCAGCCAATTGGACATCAGTAACGCGACTCTTTGTCAAGGTTAGCGCCAAAGAAAGAGGTGACGGGGCTACATTTATATGAATATCAAGCGCATATATGCAGCCCGCAACACTTACCACCGTCTGCAGGCGCCTTTGCCAGTGCACTAGCAACAGGTGGGTTGTCCAAGACAAGGGCAGCAAGAGCACATAATGCAGCATCTTGGGCCTAATGACTCATCATCAGCCCAAGACTTGGAAATGGACAAAGGACATGCCTTGAGATCCTTTTTCTGAATCATTGCAATCAAAGTTCGGACAACCCAGGCACCGTGCTTGGTAGTCACGTGTACCACGCCGGATCTCTCCCAACCACGTTTGCTTTTGATTTCTCGCTGGCGTTCGACACGTGGCACCCATTCTATGATAGAGTTCCTATGGGCCTCTGAACGAACTGCAGTTCCTATTAGTTGGGCAATGGAAATCGAAGCCTGAGTTGGAATATCGGCCAACAAAGGGAGGAAAACGTCTAAGCGATCGAACTGGATAAAGGTCTATATGCAGTATGTGCACTCGGGGATCACACGGACCTCAAAGAGATAGTTGAGGGCAACCTTGGCCTCTGAACGAAATTGAGCAGAATACGTTCGAATTGGGCCAAGAGTAGGACCGGTCACTTCAATGATGGCGCTGGCAAGGACTCGCAAGGCACGTGAGAGAGCATATTTGAGGGGAGTGATCGCGAGAGCCCGAGAGTTGGACAAGGCACGGACGATGGCTTGGAGTGCATTTGCACGAAGGAGGCTGGAAAGCGCAGCTTCCGAACCTTCAATGGAGGATGAGAGTGTATCACAGCGGGATGTGCTCGTGCTTACCATAAGATATAGACGATATGACGTGCGCTGCCTCGACACGAATGTCATCCTGCGATCCCTGCGGTTCTCCAGATGTGGGCGGGTGATTGAGACAGTCTACGAGGCTTGAACTGGGGGTGAATGTAAATTCGAGAGACCAAGGCTGAGAACGCACGAGTGAACAAAGGCAGTGTCACGTGCGAGGGCGAGTTTAGCAGATGGATTTCCGATGACAGTGTTCTTGAGCTGTTTGAGAGACGCCGTCGTGATCTGTCGTACCGTCATGTTGCCAATGTCCTGACCTGCGAATATCGACGGAGCTGCACGGGAGAGCTGTGCCGAGACCCGTTCCGAGTCGGACTTTAAATAATTCCCACGTGGTCTCGTATATAGACTCGTCCCCTGTCCAAGTCTCGTTCTACTCCCATCGCGCGTCGAAGGTATTCTCTCGTCTGATGTCGTTTGTACTGATTCCCCAGATTTATTATGCGCGAGTTTTCGCTCGTCCTACTACAAGTGTGAGCTTCCATGCATACTTTTTCACCCTTCCAGTACCTGTGTCAATCCGTGTCTTGCGGGCTTTTGAACCGCAAAGCGCGCATTGACCTCGGTTTTCAGGTAATGTGCCTCTTCTTAACCTCTTATCTTTCTCGTCAGCCAGGGAGGGTGAAATGAGAGCAGCTTTTGTTACATTTGTATGCAGATATTAACGCTGATGCCATACTTTTCTGACTACATAGAAGAAGCATAAGTCTGTTTGCAAACCTTGCATACTCTGTTAAAGTTCGACTGAGATGTTATGGAAGAAACTTCAATCTTTCATCCGTGATGTGCATAAGTTCGTGTTCGGCTGGCTGTGACGTTCGGAACGCCCGGTTCGGAAACCGGAGACTGGATGGAGGTAATTGGTCTGGAACCAGAACCAACCCACGACCACGATAACCGCGACCCGAATGGCATCCAGCATAGACCCCGCAGAGAGTCTCCGTGTTGCTAGCGGCGGCTTTGACCTCCTCTTCGCCAACGACTTGGTCGGCGCAGTCGATCTCTTCAGCGACAACGCTTACAATGACTCGCCATTCCACCTTATGGGCCTCGGCGTGTGCGCATTTCTCAAGGCGGCGCTCGGTATGGAGGTGCGGGCTATTTGGTAGCTCATTGGGAGAGTAACGAAAATTTTTACATAAACATGTTCCTTGTTAGCCCGAGCTTATGGAGGAGGCCTTGCAATGTCTCGAGTCATCCCAGGCTAAGGCCAAGAAACACATGAAGCAAGCAAAGTCGAGTAAACCGACGCATAGATTTTCTCCTGGTATAGAATGGGAGATTCTCCACACTGACGCCGTTCTTTTGCTGGGCGTAACGCGGGCATTGAGGTGTGCCCCAGATCTGTCGCTGTCGACCGGTTATTGATACTCATTGGCAGTGAGTCGTACATGGGATATGTGCAATGTCTGTCAGTGTACCTCCGTTAGTGTCGTCGCTACGTTGCTGAATCATCTGTAGATACGAGCTGAACAGGTGAGTCGTACCACAACATACTGCAACTCACCAGGGATTGACGTTTACCCACCAGCGCACATTCAAAGTTTACCAAGTACATCATTTTATTGCAATCTTAAAATTTGTTCCTTAATTATGTCTTCAGACTATTCAAGATGTTATACCCGAACGGACTAGACGAGTATGCTACTCCAGGTCATACCCCTACGCCATCTCGCAAAGAATCACTTCACAGCGTCCGGTCTTCTGCAACACAGCCTACTCCACGGCAATCAGGATTCTTCTCACGGTGGGGTTTGACGTCCTCATCGTCTGCGCCTACCAGTCTAGGCACTAAAAATAACCCATCTAACGGTGCAATCGAAGAGCTTATCCTGTCTGGCACAGCATTTGGTGAGCTGACCTGTAATGCGTGTCATGTCAACGTTACTCAGCGTGCATCGAGGCTATGGGCTGTTCAACCTCGTGCTGTCCCTTCTTCCTTCAAAAGTGAGGTAAGGATGCTCCTGAAGGTTAATGGATTCTTGACGTCATCGTCCTATTCAGGAGTGTAGTGGGCTTTTTTGGATACAACTATGACCGCAAGCTCGCACTCCAGGCGCTGGCTGTGTCTGCCGCGCGATCGGACGTTCATTCCGTCTTTGCAGGGTGTGTTTGGCTGTTTGGTACATTACAAGAGTTTACATCTGACATTCTGTTGAGGCTGGTTCTGATGACCTATTACGGTGTTATACTACTAATGACGGGATATCTGGCGGACGAAGAGCATATTGTAAGGCAATACGAGGGGATTGTCAACAAGTGTGTTATTTTCATATGGTAGGGCTATCTCTTTTCAACGTGTTGTAGAGTCTCGGAACGATATCCAAAAGGCACTTTGTGGATACTGAACAAAGCAAGTGATTTGTCTTCTCCACGACAAACTATTGACTGTTGGGCAGGCAAAGATCCAGCGCATGACAAGGGATGCCCAAGGCGCGATCGAAACGTTGAAAGAGGGACTTGCACCTGGTCGACCGGAAACGTTTCCTCAAGCAGATGCACTGGTACGTCGGTTCTTCTCCCGAACCGAGTGATCCAACTTTTATCTTTGGGTATGTAGCTTGCCTTTGAGTTGGCATGGACGTTGCTCGGACTTAGACGGTATGAAGAATGCGCGAAGGTCTTTTTAGATTTGATGAAGATGAATAGCTGGTGAGTTGTGCGTGGAAAAGCTTGAGTATCCTGATCGTCTCGTATTCGTATCGTACAGGAGCCACGTCACATACCTCTTCATCGTGCAGGTTGGTTCCATTGAACGGAGATGGAACGTGGGTGTCAGACTAACGCTCTATAGGGTGCTATGTGTCACTCGGAAGGTTGGACGATGCTCAGGGTCTTCTCAACTTGATCCCCCAGACCCTTAGCAATCGAAAGAGGATGATGCCCACGGAGGTTTTCATTAAAAAGAAGTGTACGTCTGGATTTTGTCGTACATTTGAACTCGAGGTTCAAGGTTAGTCCCAAGTGGAATTCTACAAGAAAAAACAAATACGGCGGGGCGGCGACCCTGATCGTTACGTAGAAGCGATTCGAATCAGTCCCGCGGAAGGTTCGTGTCTAAACTTGCTTCCACAACGTTCTCTTACCATAGACCCTAGAATTCGCTATCTGTTAGTCAAAAGGGTTTAACTTTATGTTGTGCTTGAACTGATCCGGACGTCTGGCAGTCTGGAACACGCATACACATATTGACGAGACCACCGCATTGGCACACATTGAAGAGTTAAACGTATTCACACCTCCGATTGGCATCGACAGCAAATCTACGATCTCAAAACCCACTTTACCGGCCGATGCTGTGCCGGACCTCGACACGCCTGACGAGCTCGCCGTTCGTTCCCTTATCCTCGGCATCGTTTATCGTACGATAGGGGACTATACCACTGGTCGATCGTTATTCGACGACGCCCTGAAGCATGGCGCAAATGCCAACATTAGTAATTGGGTGAATGCCATCGTTTATTTCGAACTCGCAGTGCTGGAGATGAAGGAGGGCGAGCGAAGGGCTGTTGAGCGACAGGTCAAGTCGGAAGAGGCGTCATCGGACGAAGACGAGGGGAAAGGGTGGCAGCAAACGTTTAAGGTTGCGAGGGAGATGCTAGAAGAGGCAAGCACTACTTGCACGTGCGAGATGGATCTGTCGTCGCGGCTGGATAGCCGGATTGTGATGTTGAAGGAGGAGATTCAGAAGAAGATGGATATGGTGGGTTGTGTGGAGTAGGTGAATAGGGTTAGGGTTAGGGTTATAATAATGGTTTTATATATTTTCCCTTTTGACTTGCTGTGGATTCCACGTAAAAGCCTGGCTTGGAGAGCGACCACGACGACAATGGCAACCACCGCTGACCAACAAATGCTACTCGCAGTTGCACCAAGAGGGAGCTCTTCTCACTTGAACAGACCCGCAAGACAGCTCGTACCGGCTTTTCTACAAAAACTATACGAGTACGTCTTCTCATCTAATCTCTGGCTTAGGGGTCCATGATGTACTCATTCACGTCCGCCGATAGGATGGTAAACGACCCCGCAGACCAAGATCTCATAAGATGGTCAGACACCGGCGACTCCTTTTTTGGTACGCGCGTCCTCTTTGCAACGCGCCTTCTCGTCGCGTCTAATATGCTTCCTAGTCCTCGACCAAGAACGCTTCGCGAGCGAGGTCCTCGGGCGGTGGTTCAAGCACAAGAATTTCAGCTCCTTTGTCCGCCAACTTAACATGTACGGCTTCCACAAAATTCCACACCTCCAACAAGGCGTCCTCCGTTCCGACTCGGATAGCGAGTTTTGGAACTTTGAGCACCCGCATTTCCTGCGGGGCCAGCCAGACCTGCTGTGTCTGATACAGCGCAAGAAGCAGGCGCCGACGACAGGCGAGGAGCATGTCCCACCCGCCAAGGACGCGGCGAACGGAGCGGTGGGCGTATTATCGCAGACTCAGCTATTGGACATGAACTCGATCGTGAACGGGATACAGGCAATTAAGCGGCATCAAGCTGCCATCTCTGCCGACCTGAACGAGCTCAAGAGTTCGAACCAGCACTTGTGGCAAGAGGCCATGGTGGCGCGAGAGCGGCATAAAAAGCACCAAGATACAATCAATCGAATAGTCAAGTTTTTGGCGGGCGTGTTTGGGCATGGAGAGTCGCCACAGGTACGCAAGCACGAGGAGGCGCATGCGGTGGTACGCAAACCGCAGAGGTTGATGATTGCAGATGGACGAAATGGACACGAGGTAGACGTAAATGGGGCGGCTGACGACGAACCACGGTCGAGCATGGAGAGTGCGCGACCAACGACTTCGACGAGTGCGTTTTCTTGTGCGATCTCGCTTGTTACGCTGATCATCAACGGCAGATTTCTTTGGATCGTTGGATACATCATCTGTACAGCCTTCGGAAACAGACGCGACACCTAGGTTTGCTTCCGTCGAGCCGGGTGTCACGGATGCTCCTACACCGCCGACTGCCATGACTGCCCCACAAGAAACCCGACCTCCGCTGACCGTGACGCCATCAAGCACGATTAATACGGCAACCGGCACGACAACGACAGCGGCTCCCGTAATGTCACAAGCAAACAATGACCACATAGTACAAGCTGCTTTGACATCCGTTCTCAATTCACCATCTCAGATGCAGAAACTGCTTGCTGCACTCGCCGCACAGAGCATCTCCCCCGAGGTATTACCTCCCACAGGTCAACCATATCAACAACAACAACAACAGCTTATTGCGCCATCGCCATACAATGCTAATCCCCAGCAGTGCCCCCCTGGTACTAATCAAGGCACAGGAAATGCCACTGTCAACCCATCTGCGCGAGCGCCCACCCCGTTTGACTATTTGTCGCCATTTACGCTCTCGCTTCTCGGGGGCCCAGAACCCGATCCGTTTGCACTTCAGCAACAAGAGGAACGTCTTCAAAAGTCGTACAAGTCGACGACGGAGATCAATGATGACGTGGACGAGCTACAAAGCAACATTCAATCGCTCATTCAAAGTCTTGGTATCGACCCGACGACGCTCGAAACGACCTCACCGCCACCAGAAATAGGTGGCGGTGGTGGGACTGGGGGCGGGGGCGGTGCTTCTGCGCCGCTCCCCGCCGGTGACGTGGACATGTTTGACCCCGTCAACATGTCGGGCCAAGATTTCGACTTTGATGCGTTCCTGATGGACATGCCGCGCGCCAACGACGAGGACGGGGATTTGGACAAGTTGGCGGAGCGGTTGGATCCGTCGACGGTCGGGAAACCCGAACCGTCCAAGATGGGCGCATCGTCGGAGCAGTTGCATGCGTTTCTGGACGAAGTCGCGTCACAGGATGGGAGTGAGGTGGGGGTACAGATGCATGCGCCGACGTTCAAGCTGGGTGGGGCTGGTGGGGGTGTGAGTGGCGTAGGAACCGGGACGGGCATTGGCATGGGGGTGGGGGTTGGGACGGGAGTGGGTTCGGAGGCGGCGACGGTGGTGACAGCGGCATCACGCGGGCGAAAGCGCAAGTCGGACGTGATTCTCGATGGTGCGCGCGCCCAAGAAATGCCAACGACCGCTACGGCGCCTACTGCAACGACGATAGCGGGCAACAAGAGCAAGCGCAAGAGATAGAAGACGGCGGACATTGAGGGATACCGATTCGGCCAACCATGCATGCATACCTTCGTCATCTGAATAAAAATGGGATTGTGAGGGCTTCACATATCATAATAAGAGCCGATGACCACTAGTGTATTTGTCTTTTCTTGCTGTTATTGCCAACATGTCTTTTGTATCTTGTAGGTTATTTTCGTGTTGCATGATAATCACCTCTGTATGTATATCAGCGAAGATAGCACTTAGAATGTAGATATATGATATCTGTTGTGTGGTTATCGACCCGTTTTCGTGTTAGGGTTTGAAGTAAAAAATCTATTTGCTACTCAGATAGATGTATGCAATTTTCAGGCGACGGACGACGACGTACATAAGGCGTACGACCCCTCGAGCATCGTACAGTTGACGAGTTGCATCCCAAACCTAGCTTGTCATTCCGTCGTTTCTCAGGAAAGATCGACACCAACGTTTCTCGGCTTGCAACCAAAGTACAGTATTATTCCGCATTGTCCACCAATGCTTTCGAAACACACATGTATCAGCACCAAGGTGTACACGAAGACAACGCACAAACGACACGCACCTCGTGCGAATGTGTCCACGATACCGTCTGCGTGTATCGTGAGTAGCGCTTCTCCCAGGTCGGCCATGTAATAGTTCTGGTCAGACGGCGTCAACGGAGACCTCGTTCAGAACACAAGAGAGACGTACTCACACGCGCGTTCATCCTTGTTTTTATACACCTCCACGGTGATACCTACGTAGGTATGGCAGACTTTTTACGCCATACCCTCCTTTTCTGTGTCACAGTTCCCCCGTCCGCGGTTTCAAAAACAAACATGTCCGACCCCGCTTGACCCCGCGTGCAACAATGCCGTCCTGTACGATGCCAACGCAAGCTGGGCCACCAGGCCCGATCCTGGATCCCGCCAGCGCGTTCTTGGTTCAAGCCACGCCCGAGACGTTGCACGGCTATCTGAAACAACTGGCGGCGCATTGGCCCCAAGTCCCAAGATGGTGCGTATCCACCCATGTAAAAAATTATTAGGCTCGTTGAAAACCCATACCGACGACACGGCAGTACCCCGAACGAATCCACCCGGAAAAAGAGCGGGGTGAAATATGACTCTGGTGGATACCAAGCGAGATGAAGCGAGGGGAAGTGGAGGCGGAATGGTATCGGGAGAGATGGTTCATGTGTGATCGTGAATGGCGGAGGCCCAACTCGTCCCACTGAAAGAAATGCTATCGAGTGAACGAACTACGTACTAGTTAGCTCGAGTAGGTAAATAGCGTACAAGTCTTTAACTCACCTCAGTTCGTGAACAACGGACTGAGGTGTTCGACCAAACTACAAAGTACTTATATACGAAAAGTAACTAAATAGTGTAGAAATGGGGATAAAGGATCTAGTAGAGATCCGAGCATAGGACAAAGAGAAATATTAAATACGCGGTGAGTACAATGTGCTCGTATGACGAAGACATATAACGGAGGAATGTAAACATTGTGCGCCATGTGCACACCAGTAGTCCGGTTGGCCCGGTGTCATGGCTGTGCGCGTGATTGCTAATTCCAACACTCCCCCTCAAGCCGTGCGCAGTCCGAGTTCGGTTGCGAAGTGCTTGACCTTGGGCGATGGGAGGGCCTTTGTGAGTGTGTTGGCGACCATGTCATTTGTGGGACAAAATATGAGAAGAATTTTGCTGTCGTCAATAACCCAGCAAATGAAATGAAAACAGATGTCAATATGTTTCATGCAGGCGTGATACTGATGGTCCTTTGTGAGCACGATGGTGGATTGATTGTCTGAGAACAGAGTGATGGGTGCATCGAGCAGAGCAAGGATTTCACTGATAAATGAGCACAACCATAGGGCTTCCTTGGTGGCATGCATTGTGGCAATGTATTCACTTTCAGTTGTTGAGAGTGAAACGATTTCTTGCTTCTTTGATGCCCAGGATATGGCACCGCTGTTGATCAGAAAAGCATAGCTGGAAATGGCCTTGTGATCTTCAGCCATACTGCCATCTGCATCTGTGTATCCTTCCAATGGCTTCTTTACTCCTCCATATGTTAGTCACAGATCTTTTGTTCTGATTAGGTACTTGTAGATATGACTGTTGAAACAGACTGGACTGTTACAGCAAGAGGAAAGCCTGCTTGACTTACAGAGGTTATCATCTGAGGGTAGCTCACAGATGATAATGGTAGAGGTTAAAGACTCTATTTGAAC
>JBBPMM010000189.1:0-45986 GCA_038090335.1 Solioccasus polychromus | reverse complement strand
GATACCGCAGAGGAGTCCAGATAGCGACGAATTCCAACTCGGAGTCGCCATCTAGTCTGGATTGCAATCCTAGAAATCGGAGTAAGCCAATGACTATGTACAGCCACAATGATTAATTATCTATGATTGAAGCCTACGCAGATCACCAGGGTGGGTCGTGATGCGTACACGCAATGCGTATCACCATGGCATAGTCGCACTGTTCTACGCATCCTGCACCTCACTTGTCTTGCACGGACGTTGACTTGGTGTCGGCATAATGTGTGCACTACCCTGTCATGTGGCTAGCTGGCACATTGTCATGTCGTCTTTGCAATGTGTCATGTCCAGCCGCGTTAGGTGCGACCTGCTCAACCCATTGTCGTTGTTGCTGGATTCGCTCCAACGCAAATTCATGCAATATCTGTTACCGTGCTTACCGTTATCCATTCCTTCGTGTACCAGAGGGTGACTCTGAAAGGACTTTTTTAAGTAACAGAGCCGACGAAGTTTGTGTTCTTAAGTCGGCTAGAAGGGCACGAGTGTTCATAACTTCTTGGTCGAAGAACGGTGACCCTAGTTCCAATAAAAAGAAATCATCAGTTTCGTGTAGTATCCATTGGGGAGCTGCAACTCGAAGCCGCATCACAAGTTTACTCGAAAAGATCATCATTGCGATGGAAATTTTTTCCATGTTTGGATAATATATTACTAAATTTGGTAACCAGTCGTTTGCTGTCACTTCCAACGCCACAGCCGTATAGTCTACACTCGCAAATGCTCGAAATACATAAGGTCCAGTTGGAACGTAGTCGAAAAGAAATTGAGCGACGTCGCGGAGTCACATACCTTGGACATCGAGACAACCCGAAGCATAACTTGAAGAACAGTACGCGTCAGACGCCAATATGTCGGGGCCACAGCGGGCACCCCGGCGGGCCATATGATGGTACCCAACCGATCTAGATGCATTCTCACGTGTATATTCCTATGTCTACGAGCGAAATCTGATATATAAAAGACTCTAATTGGCTTCTCCAGGCTACGCATTATGCTAGGGAACAAGTGCTAGTAGTTTGTTCAGGTGCTTAACCGACATTATCGGGCGAGGTCCCTCAAAGGGCATTTCTTGCATACATCGATGATCTAGAGACCCTCCATGAATCCCTCTGACCCACTTTTTTCGTCAGTCACAACGGATGTTCGGCGTGGGCAAGGCTGTATAAGGCATCCAGTGCCATTTCACTGTAAGGATGATGCAGTTTCTCTGACGGGTTCCCCGTCGTGAAAACAGGCGAAGAGCCCAGTGATCGTTCGCAGGCATCTATGTCAGACTACAATGAGCTGGCTGGCGATGGTCAATGAGATCCGAGCGGCAGTTCTCGAGTGAATTTTCTACCGGAGAGCGCTGATGGTACCTGGCTACCTCCACCATTCCGGTGATACCGACAGTCCCAAGTGCATTAACATTCGAGACCTTCCCGGCGCGTTACATGGGGTTGCCCTCGCTAAGCCAGTCTAACGGTGCGTGACATCTGCAGACGACTCATTCATGCAACCGCTGTAGTTGAAATGGCCCCGAATCCTTGAAGCCGATCCGATGAGATCCGATGACGAGAGTGCAGGTTATACATTGCTTTGCTTACTGGTCATCGCCCATGTGATCAGGATGGCAACTGCCGACTTCCGGTTCAAATATCCAGGTATGGGTTTTAGTTTCACTAGGAACTTCCATTTCAAATTTTTCTTACATTGCATACCAGGCCAGCTTGTCCGACGGATGTGAAGGAATCTTGGAAGAGTACATTTCCCGCATTGGAATTATACATTTAATTAAGTGACAGCTCAACTTCGCTGCCAGTCACATTGCGGCTATGTTCATATCAATGTCGCTGCGATGCTGACCCTGAGACACTGATCTGCATCCTCAGCTTGGTTTTTCTGTCTTTCAGAACCGTCGGGCGACCGGTAGATCCGATTCATTCTCGAAATGTATTAACCCGTTGTTGAAGTATCAGCCCTCAGGCCTACAGTTGGGTATAAATATCGCTTGATGAATTTTGCCTATCTCATATGGTGGTCGGCTCATTGGGAGCGCCTAGTGTGGCTAAGCAAGGATACATGATCGCCGCCCCGTGACCCCTGAACGAATGACGGAAGTGAGGAAATAAGTATTTGCTGCTGTCAGATTGGTTGATAGGCTACGCGTTCTACCAGACTGAATGTGCCGGTACCCGATATGGGCGCAGTATCGCAGCACAGAATATGGCAATACATCTCCGGCCATGAACGGGCATGACGGTCCCACCTCTGACAACACGACGAAATGAATTCTGCCTCAATATCAATATGTTGGGCTGTCCCATTAAAAAGCGAAGTCTAGAAATACCGTCTCCCAGGCGCTAGTATACTCGCATTCCCCCATATCACCCACCGCAGATATCATGTCTTCTACGTTACAATCTGTACTTTCCACACTCCAGCAAAATGACTATGCAACGCGTACGCTGTTCCTCGCTCGTAGGAAAACACTATCGTAAACCTTATCACAGTTGCCGTTCTTACTGCCGTCGGATATGATTATGGTGCGTAACTAGCTCCGCTCTCATAAGATCTACCGACAATCATACTGCCAGTTCTTACATTCTCCGATGAGGTAATGTGATGTGATGAACACCCGGTATTGGTTGCTTATAGTTCGCATAGATAAATTACATTTGGGTCGGTGAACGAATGTTTGTCAATGGAACGAGCCCCTAACGAGTCGTCAGCGCAAACGCTGGTCGTGGGTGTCGATGATGTTTATCTTTGTGTGTATCATACGACCCAACGTGCCCTCGAGACATGAAAGAAACTAAGTGTAATTACAGGTTCGTTATTTTGGCCTTTACAATCTCATGTAAGTCTACGATCCTCATAGAACGTGTGTTGAACACTAAACAACTTGTGGATTAACAGAATTCCTGTACTGGGTACGTTTGGAATTTGGTACCATTCTAATGATTAGTTGAACCACGGATAGAGGGAAGCAGCTTCCTACCTGGCCCTGCAAAGGTACTTTCGATGTTTCACGGACCAATAACCCATGTTGAATGTGAACCCACAGACGTACGTGTTCTTTGTACTCTATTTTTCGCAACTCGGCAATACAATCGACCCATTTTTACATTAAATAGTTGTAAGTACGTTTACCTACACATTCCTGGTCGACTCCGTTCATGGCTGTTTTCGAGGTGAAATACTTTCCGTGATTGACTCGTGGACATTCGTTCTTTTTCTTGGCGCAGCTGATTGTAAGTTTCCGTGTAGTACATTTTTAGTTGAAAAGGACAACAGATGATGGTGATCACAGTCGTGATGATCCTCCGCGTGTGGGCAATGTACAATCGATCAAGGTTAATCCTCACTACCCTACTTACATTACTTTCCCTGGAGATTATCTCTGTAATCCTCAGTGTTGCCATCAACAACGAGCCGAAAAATATGATGGGTGCGTACACCTTGTTAATTAAAACATCAGAGTGCTAATCAACTGTCAATCTGCCGTCGTGCAGTGGCAACTAATCAAGCACTAAATTTCTCATATTGCTTTGTAGTGTATGCCTCACCCATTTGGACGGAAGTGTCGACGATCTTGCAAGTGGTGAACGGCGCGACGATGTGCACCCTCGCGGTCGCCCAATTTGTCCGGCAGTCGCTTCAAATGTACACCGTCACAAAACAGTGGCAGCTTAATCGATACATGAACCTGCTCGTCAAGCAAGGTCTCATATATTTCTTTGCGTATGTCCTTTCTGCCATCCAAGCCCGCAAACGAATCAGCACTCACGATCCTTTGCAGAATCCTGCTGTTTAACGTGATCAACGTGTTGACCATCTTGGGAAAAGCTCCGACGAGCGGATGGCCGTGGTTCCTGTTGATAGCCGCGGAATTCGTGCCGGTGTATACGCTCACGCCGCGGTTCATCATGAGCATGCGGGAGCTGTACGCGCGAGATATGCTGGATAGACATGGAGACGAGATAGACGCGGCGTTTGGTTTGTCGTCCATTGATCATAATACTGCCAGCAGCGGGTTGGGGATGGTATTTGCGGGCGTAGAGTGCCAAGATGCCTCCGAAGATGACACGGAGGCACAGACGGAGACCACGTCGACAGAGATTGGGTCAAGTCAAGCAGATGAGTCTCGGTCCGAGGTATACATAGACTGTTGAGTAGTCGGTAGTGGTCTGTCTTGTCCTGATACGACTAGGATCAAGAACATGAGGAGACGGAGAAAAGGTCAACACCAAACGAACGGAGGAAGAATTGAATAATGATGTGAATACCGAAAAGGAGTCAAATGTAAATGACATCGATGTTCAAGAGTGCCATCGTCAAAGGTAACGATAGTAACATTAGTGTGGCGCGGGTTTGGATGATACGACGCAGGGCTGCCACTTCGAAGCATCAAGTTTGAGCCCTCCCCAAGATTGGCGCGACAAATACTGCAACAGACGGCCTGAAATACTTCGTCCCACCGCTCGTCAGTTGGACTGTACGCGCGCATGTAACTCACCTCCTGGAGCTCTCATCCTCAAATCGCGCGATATACCTCGAGCGATTTAAGCTTTTCGGGGAGAAGCTCCCGCTCATTATCCCTCAGAGCATCGTCTCCGATCTCGACCGCCCTGTTCCAAGATAACTGTGCGAAACGACGCTCTGCCATGCCCTGCCACCACGACCTTCTGCTGGGGTGAGATGCACTATCTGCCCTGTCGGGCCCACAAACCATATTTTTAGAGTAGTCTCGTATCTGCCAGGCTAGGCTCTGCCCTGACTACGTAAATGAGTTGATGGAAGTGGCACGTGACAGCACGCGTCGCAATCAACAACAGTGATTCGCCGACCCTAAAGCAAGACGCGCCTTTGCTTCTTACACTCATCATCTCTTAACAATGCCTCCCAAAACGACTGGTGGAAAGTCAAAGACGGGCGCACCAGATCAAGGCGGTGCCGCAGGTTCCGGCGCGGCGACAACGCCCCGCACGATACAAACTCGGAGTCAAAAGGCTGGCCTTCAGGTATGTCTCGCTTTGATTCCGTTCCCTCTTTTTCCTTTTTGTATGGCGCGTAAATTCACGTGCTTCAGTTCCCTGTGGGCCGTATCCATCGTTATTTGAAGCAACGCACGCAACACAACGTACGGATCGGTGCAAAAGCTGCAGTATATACGAGCGCAATACTAGAGTACCTCACGGCCGAGGTGCTCGAGCTTGCAGGTACGTCGTATACATTTATCTCGCGTATCCAACGCTAAATCGACTTTGGTGTGCAGGGAATGCGTCCAAGGATCTCCGTGTAAAGCGCATAACGCCGCGACACTTGCAGTTGGCGATTCGTGGTGACGAGGAGCTCGATATTCTCGTGCGTGCCACGATTGCGGGCGGTGGTGTACTGCCGTTTATCCACAAGAGCCTCACGGCAACCACGACCAAGGGCAAGAAGCCCGAGGGTCAGTGAGCTTGGCTCATACAGACTTTTGGCTTTCTATGGACTATTGCGGTCGAGCGCGACTAAAATTATTGATTAGCCTCATGTTTGTCGTATTTTGCGCTCTGTAGTTTTTGTTTATGTTGTATGTCAAGTGATTTTTTTTTCCTGCCCTTGTCTCACTGCGAGATACTTGCAAGGTTCCATACTATCTCCGAAGTGCGCGACCCGAAGCCGGACACAGCATGGAACTCTTTCTCTGACGCTCGTGGGCGCTTGCCTCGTTTGCTTGGTCGCGACTAAATGTACGTTTGTCCACGGATTGCACAACTAAATCATGCCCTAGCAAAACTGATCCAGTTGGGATGCAAGTTGGGAACTACACGGCAACCCGCTACTGGTTGGTTAGTGCTACCGGTTGGTGCCATGTGCTTGATTCATGCAATACTGGCCGATATCGTATGTACATGTCCATATTTTCAGCCGATTATTCACAAGAGACGATCGTATCATACAGAAATGAGATTACAATGAGCTCATACGAGCAAGTTCATTCGTCTAGTCGCGGACGGCTTGCTCACGACCTTCTGCGACGGCCTTTCCGCCGGTCTCGCGAAGTTGTCCCTTCTCGTGCAATTCGGGATTGTTTGTGTATTTTCCAATCACCTGGCAAGATGTCAGACCGGACGCGAAATCTGCCAAAGAGACTGACCTTTTGCGTCTTGCCTACAATCTTGTCGCCTATATTAGCCTGCCCTTCAGGCAAGTCTGGTTGACCGGCGACGGCGACGCCTTCTACAACGAGTTAGCATTCCCGGCTCGCGAGATGGAGAGGGTCAACCTTCGTGGGCGAGAGGGCGTTCAGGATCTTTTCCCCGGACGGGCGTGTCTTGGGGAAAGTCGAATTTGGACGGGGCAGGAGGAGGCTGGGAGGGGTCGTGGAGTTGCGGGGTGGTGGTGGACATGGCTCAATTGGACTGAAGGGAGTCGAACGAGTACAGTATTTATCTGGTGACGTCAAAACTAGACAATTTCCCGAAACGGATATCGTACACTGACCATGACGAGCAAGAAAGAAAAGCCGCTCCACTCGCTCGTCGCTGGCACCACGGCGGGCGCTATTGAGGCGTACGTGCTCCGCATCGCTCCAGCCCCATTTCTCGATTGGCATTTTTAGTTTCGTCACGTACCCGACCGAGTTCGTAAAGACCCGCTCCCAGTTTGGTGGCCAGGTTCGTCCGTCGCCGTCTCCACCCAGTTTCGCCCTCACTCCACCAGCGAGAGTCGCCGTTCGCGATTATACGCACGACTGTGCGCGAAAAAGGCTTTTCTGGGCTCTACTCGGGCTGCTCGGCTCTCATCATCGGAAACGCCATCAAGGCTGGCGTTCGCTTCGTGAGCTATGATCACTTTAAAAGTTTGCTCGCAGACGCAGAGGTGTGCACGCATCTCTTATTTTCATTCTGCCTCCTCACGTTCCACAGGGAAAGGTTAGCGCACCGAGGAGTCTTGTCGGTCAGTGTTGCCTAGCATGCGACTGTCCACGTGGCTCATCGTGTCGTAGCTGGCTTGGGTGCTGGAATGATGGAAGCCATCATCGCAGTCACCCCCTCCGAGACGATCAAGTGCGTATATGCGTTCCTTTTGCCCCGTCTGCCAAACCATGGACTAGGACGAAGCTCATCGACGACGCCAAGCGCCCCAATCCCCAATACCGCGGTCTCGTACACGGCACCACGTCGATCGTGCGCCAAGAAGGTATTGCGGGCATATATAGAGGTTTATTCCCTGTTGTGCGTGCTTCGTCTATGCGCGCACCCGGTACTCCATCTCGTTATAGATGATGCGACAAGGCGCCAATTCGGCGGTTCGCTTCACGACCTATACCACCCTCAAGCAATTTGTCCAGTCTACCGCACGTCCGGGACAACAGCTCCCGACTGGCATCACCTTTGCCATTGGTGCTGTTGCGGGCCTGGTGACGGTCTATTCAACACAACCACTCGAGCATGTCGTTATCATTTTCGTGCTCAAGCGGGCGCTGACGAGCGGGATAGTGTAATTAAAACGCGCATGCAATCTCTCAATGCTTCTCAAGAGTATAGAAACTCGTTTCATTGTGGTTACCGGATACTGACTGAAGAAGGCTTGCTGCGATTCTGGACTGGGACTACACCTAGATTGGCGCGGCTGGTGGTGAGTAGTTTACCTGCTCGGTCAGTAATGCCGAGAATGACCATTGATCGTAGATGAGCGGCGGGATCGTCTTTACAGTGTACGAAAACGTGATTAGAATTTTGGGAGGAAAGGCATAGAATTTGTTAAGACGATCGCGGTATGGACTGTCAACTCGCTATTGGTACCTCTTGTTGTTGTCTTGTTCAATCAATATCTTGGTCAGCTTGGTCAGTTCTGTGAACTGACGCTGTTCCAGTTGCGCAGCCCCCTTCCCGGATACCTCTGCTCGCTGAATGGCGTCTAAGAATTCGTTCGCAGCTGCCTTGACCTGCGACAAGGACACGCTGGCACTATCCGACACGTATATTTCTGCCAGGTGGGGGTGCGACAGACGAGCGATCCACCATCTGACCTGCTAAGCCCACGACTTTGGCCAAGGACGCCCACGCATACCTGCAATTACCGTAGTCTGGCTCGCGTCTGTGTGCGATGCAATGGATATGGTCCGAGTAAGGGTCTCCCTCTTGCGCTTGAGCAAGATTGTGACAGGCCTCATAGTCGTCGTTGAGGAGGTGGAGGACTGCACGTAGGGTGAGGTGCGACGTCAAGGGTCGAGGGTGGGCTTTTTTCACCTGCGCGAACGTTGAGGCTCGCATCGAGCTGGTCGATTTCGGGAGTGAGGTTGGTGCGCCATATTGTGCGGGCGGTGAGCGGCGGAAGGGGTGATCTCGATAGGAGGGTGGTGACTACGGGCGAGGCGAGGGGATGAGACATGATGACGGTGGACGGTGGACGGTATGGGAGTGTTTGTCGGTCGTGCCCACGGCGCTGCGGGGCCCGGGATGTCGCAGGCGCCAGTGCGTCTCGTGATCACAGTCTCAAGATGAACTGTCCGAGATGACATGGAAAGATGGCTTCATCGGTGCGCTGGATCGTCCGTGTGCAGGACTGTCTGCGGTGATCGACGTAATAGCTATGGCACGTTGCATGCAATTTGTTCAGCATCTTCATGTTCGTGGACCATCGGGTGCAAAGTTGGAATCGAGACGCCTAGATCAATCTAAAGCTGGACCTCTCCATTAATATTCGCAAGTTCTACTGTAATCTAGGTGTTTTTACCGTTCTCCGAGTCAGCGACATTTTTCAATCTCTAACATGGAAAACTCGGGAGTTTTTAGCTCGAGATCTGGCTTCGGCGAGGCATTGCGGATTCTGGAAGAAATACCCTCATGATCATTTCGCGCGAATCTTGAAGCGACGTTCACGTGGGTTTCCAAGACTTTAGTAGACGCTCTCATGTGCAATACGAATCAAAAGTAAAAGAGAGATAGGGGTCATATTTGATTACATAATATTACTCATACACCTTATCATGAACGTGTTGCTACTCAGAGCCCCAGCGGAGGATGGCCCGGATCGATACGAAGCGGCGCTGAAATACAACAACTACGTGCCACTGTCCGTCGCTGTACTGGAGACAGAACTTGTCCATGTCGACGTACTCGGGAACAAGATCCTTCGTGGGCCGGACGCACAGGGCCTATCGGGCGTGATCATAACGAGCAAACGCACCGTCGAGGCGTGGTGCGAAGCTATTCGACTGTTGGCAGAGACAGAAAGTCTGGGTGTGTCGATATGCCTCCTTTCTCACACACACTCTTACGCAGTGTCAGTCGACTGGCGCACGGTCCCGTTTTACGTTGTTGGAGAAGCAACGGCCGCGGCTGCATCCCAGATCCATCGCGCGTTCCCATCGATGGTGCATTTCGCCCCTGCAAAGTACCAGGTTCGTGGGGGTGCCAAGGCGGGTACGGCGGAGCATCTCGCCCAGTTTATCCTGGACGAAGGCGCTCCGGGGAGGCGGATGCTCTATCTGACGGGGGACAAGAATAGGGAGACACTCCCAGAAATGCTTGCCGCGGGGGACATTGCGCTTGAATCGCTCGAGGTATATCGTACGGCAGGATCATCTACGTTTCAGGACGATCTGAGGACGGCGTTGGAGAGAGCTCCAGTGGGTGAGTGACTTGTGTGCGTGCAGACGCGTTGGTCGATCTGATTCCGTCACAGATCCAACAGACGAACGGTGGGGATGGGTAGTGTACTTTGCGCCGTCTTCCGCGGCTTTTGTCACGCCAATCTTGAGGGAGGTGTTTCGTTTCGATGCCCTCAAGGTGGCGGCAATAGGTCCTACGACGGCGTCGTACTTGCGAGACGCGCTCAAGATGCAGGTGGACGTGGTGGCACCCAAACCCGCGCCAGACGCGCTCTGTAGCGCCATTGTTGCTTTTGACGGCGACGATTGAATATCAATGTCATTTACGTTACATTGGCGCCTCCTTTCCGGCATCTGGCATTCAATTCGTCCGCTTCGTCTCGTCTTTTTCTGAACGCCAACTGTTCCACACTCGTTTTCTCTCTCGTTCGTTTTCTTTTCTCTGTCACGCCTCGCTTATCCTTCGGGGTGCAATACAACACACTAGTCTGACAGCATGAGCACTCCTCTTTCGAGGCAGGAATACAGTGCCATTGCATCCACGTCCAACTCGACTTTAGCTGTCCCGCCCAGTCCACGTGTCGGTCATTTTAGAACACCTTCTCTCACGAGCGCAAGCGATTATGCCGAGCGGGGCTCCCCGGGGTCGCCCATGTTGAGCAGGTCGCCCAGTCCATCCCCATACTTTGTGAGTGCAATTATATTTCCTTGATTGTGTGCCTGACCCTGATGATTAGAACTCATTGGCCGACAAGGTCAGACGCATCATCTGGTTAAGGTGGTCATGACTTGATTGCCTGCCACAGTACTCGCTTAACCCAAACCCTGCTGACTGGGGTTCGACTGCACTAACGGTAGGAACGCCTGAACAAGATGACTACCTACATACTCCCGACCCGAAGCGGGATCTAAAGAGTGACAAGGGCGGGACGATCTGTACCTCACGCGGGCTAGCCAACCTCGGTTGTCTCTTTGTGCTTGCTGCAGGATGCATTGCGCTATTGTAAGTCCTTGCATTTTGATGTAGTACGGTGGATCCTGACGCGCGCGTTTATAGCATAGGTATGCTAGTCGTACACTCTGCGGGGGACGTGTATTGATCGACTGGCAGGTTTTCCTCTTGCAAGTCATTTCTCGGCCAAGAAACCGACGACGCAAGGGGGTTTTAACCTCGGCGGCACAAATGCGACGGGCCAACTTCCCGTTATTCCTGGGAACCGCGGCATAATTGACATCGACACGCCTCAGTCAGCTTACACTAAACAGTCGTACATGTCGAGCGACGTGCTTGAGCTAGTTTTTTCGGACGAGTTTAATGTCGAAGGTCGATCGTTTTATGCGGGCGACGATCCATATTGGGAGGCGCCGAATTTACATTACTGGGGCACGGTGAGTGGAGCTTGGGGGCGGGGTGATTCGGCTGATGGGTTGGCGGTAGAATGATTTAGAGTGGTATGATCCTGTTGCGGTGACGACCAAGAATGGGTCGTTGACGATTACGCTGAGCAAGGAGGATTCGGCGACGAATCACAACTTGACGTACCGATCGGGGATGGTGAGTGGTGCGAGCGCAGTCACGGTTTGACTATGCTGACTCGGACGTGGTGCTTTAGATTCAATCGTGGTGAGTGACGTCACTCGAAGTTTGTTTGGAGCGATGGCGTTGAGTGACGTGATAGGAACAAGTTTTGTTTCACGGGTGGATTGATCGAGAGTAAGTGTGCCCAATTCGAGTGGGTTCTGTGACTGACGTGCTGATAGCGTCTGTCATCTTACCCGGATCAAATAATGTCCAGTGCGTGTGTCGTGTTTACTTGTGATGTCGCACTGACAAACGAATTAGTGGTTTGTGGCCCGCCGTGTGAGTGTCGATCGCCCCGTGCCGTGTCCATGTCTGATGTGGTTGATAAGATGGACGATGGGAAATCTGGGACGAGCTGGCTTTGGTGCGAGTTTGGATGGTCTGGTAGGTGATATCTAGAGATTGCGAGTGGGACCATTGACATGTCTGTCCAGTGGCCATACTCGTACGACAGCTGCGACGTGGGCACGCTACCGAATCAGACGTACCCCGGCCAGAAGTTGCCTTTGGCCGCGACCGAGAATGGAGACCCGGAATATGGCGGTGTTTTGGTAGGCACATGTTGTTTTCTCGTTCGTCGTTTGTCTGACGCTGGCGTAGTCGTACCTTCCGGGCCAGCGATTGTCTGCATGCACGTGTCCCGGCGAGTCTCATCCAGGTCCTGTGAGATCGGATGGTACCTATGTGGGTCGAGCGGCACCCGAGATTGATATTTTCGAGGCGACTGTGGACGGTGGTGTCGGCAAGGTATCGTGCACGTCCTTTTGGATCTGATGGACTTGCTGACGACGAGCGTTTGACAGGTATCTCAATCTGCGCAATGGGCGCCCTTCGATGTATGGGACGCGTTTGTTTGCGTGACGCAATTGTTGATGGTGATGTAGGCTGCATATCAATTTTTCAATTCGTCGGACAACTATGCCGTTTACGACCCAAACATTACGGTGATCAATCCCTACATTGGCGGTGCGTGTTCGCGCGGGACGATTGGTCTGAGATGCTAACGTCGGGGGACAGGTGCTTATCAACAAACGACGAGCGGCTTGACGATCACCAACCAAGATTGCTACGAGCTCGACAAGGGGTGTTTTAGCGTATACGGGTTCGAGTACGTGCCCGGGTTCGACAATGCGTACATTACGTGGATCAGCGACGACAAGCGGGTCTGGACGGTGATGGCGGGTGGTTTGGGACCTGATTCGCTCACCGAGATTGGCGCGCGGCCTATTCCCCAGGAGCCCATGGTACATGGCCTTTTTTTTCTTTCTTTCGTTGTGGGTGAACGTCGATGCTGAGACTCCCCCCCCTTTTTTTTTCACTCCCTAGTACATCATCGCCAATCTGGGGTTCTCGGTCAACTTTGGTGGGATCGACTTTGCAGACATTCAGCTGCCAGCGACGATGATGATCGATTACATTCGGGTGTACCAGCCCGCGAACGCAAAGAACATTGGATGCGACCCGCCCGCGTTTCCTACCACTGCATACATTGAAGCGTGCGTTCCTCCCCTCTCATCGCTGCGTTATGACTGCGACTGATGTGTCGGCAACAGGTACAAGGAGGCGTATACCAATTTCAACCTGACCACCTGGGGATTCCCAGAGTATAACCAAACGATACCCAAAAACAGGTTGAATGGTGGATGCTGACCTTGCTCGTGGCTATTTCTTTATGAAAAAGACAGGAGGGGAGTGATCTTCATCACGTGACATATCGCGTATGGGGGGTCAGCCGCGCGCGTCGAGGACCCGTTGATAGGGTCACTCGCATTTTTTTTTCTTTTAACATACGTTCGTTTCTAATCGTCCCCATCCCTACTTGTATACACAGCAACTATATATTCATCACTATCATTTTTTTTCTCTTTGTACGAAAAATCCAGGATGCCAGCAAGTCTACGCGTGCGCCGAAAGTCGTCGAGGCCATACGAACGCCGCTCGCCAACCGCCAGTCCCGCGCAGTTGGAACCGTCGAACCGCTCGCTTCTCTTGCAAAGTCCGCTTTGGTCCACGGCGCCAGTGTCAGCGTCCGAGGCACTCGAAGCGGAGTCAGAGCCAGCAGAATTAGAACGTTGCGAACGCGAGGACGAGGACGAGGCCGAGGAGGAGGACCCGCCCGATCGCCCAGGCCTGCCCACGTACGCCGAGTACAAGCGCATCGAAGCCGGGTACCTGCACAGTCTGAGCCCGCGCAAACGGGACAAGGCGCTCATCACGCAAGCCATGTTGGACAAGATCTGGGACGTGTTGCACCAGCCCGACGCGTGCACGATCGAGACCCCTCAGTTTCGGTTCTGGGTGCGCAAGATGTTTGTGCTCGGTCGTCCGCCTGTTGTCGGCGGTCGGCGGTGGGGATGGAGGCGTGCAGTGAGCGGTGCACGCGATGGAGATGCCAACGACGATGACACGGAAGACGCTGTCCACGCGGATTCAGACTCGGACGCGGACGCGGATAGGGACATGGACGACGAGCTCGAGCGGGCGATGGGCATCCACGCCGACCCCGCGATCGATCTCAGCGCGGTCGTGTTGCACGAGAACCGGCCCGTGGCGATCCGCGAGCAGCTCTATGCGCTCTTTTGCTACTGCCACGCGCGCGCGGAGCACGGGGGACGGGACAAGACGTGTGCGGTGATACGGCAGCACTATTCGTGGGTGCCCAAGGAGCTGACGGCGCAGTTCGTCAAGGCGTGTCCGACGTGTGCGTCCAAGCGGGGTGGGCAAGGGCAAGGGCAAGGGCGAGGGCAAGTGGTTGCGGTTGCGGACGTGGGCGCGGTGCCGCGGCCGAGCGGGCAGAGGGCGCCAAGACGGGGAAAGGGGACGCGGGTCAAGAAGGAGGTGGAAGTGGAGGCGGAGGTGAAGCCCTCGTCCCAGGGCGACGGGGACCCGCTCGACGACCGGTCGTGCGAGGCGCGTGAGCGTGCAGAGCGGGCATGGCTCCGTGAGCGTGAACACGCGAGGACGTCCGAACCGACCCCCGGAAAGTTATCAGTGCCCGTCGACGCTGCCCCGTTTGCGTTCCCGGGGAGTCGGTCACTCAGGCTGCGGTCGGCGGCGGGCGACGACGGCCCCGCTTCTCCGGGCTCTGGCGAGGACGGACGCAGCCTGCCCTCGCTCGCGACCGCCCTGTCCAACGAATCCCTCGACGACAACGTCAACCTCTCCGCGCTCGGCACCGGCGCAGGCGACCCACTCCCGCCCGTGCTGAGGCCGCTGCGACTCTTGGGACCCGTGACCGCGCACGGCCCCGACGCGGGTCCGCCGGACCATCCGAGTCACCTCGCCATGACGGCGTCGCCGAGCCTCTTCCACATCGACCCGGTGCTGCTCCATTGCAGCTACCCGGGTCTGGGCATGTCCGAGTTCGAGTCGTCTTTGTGTGTGCGTGCAGACCCGATGGATGGGAATGCTGGCGTGCTCGAGTCGACGATGGTGTCGTGCAGTGCGACGATACCGTTGTTGTTGTCGGCAGAGCCTCGTTGGGACCCGATGCTCGAGATCATGTATTCAGACGGATACGACATGGACGGCGTACTCCCGTTTTAAAAAAAAAGCATATATTTCTTTTTTTTTTCATGTATATACGCATTTCTCGACACGTTATGTACGACCTCCGTTCCTTGACCAGTCCATGCGGCGACACTACGATACAGACGTATAACATTGGAGGAGATTTTTGTCATATGGTGGAATGGTAAGCAAAAGAGAAAAAAGGCTAAACTCGAGACAGGGCAGAACAATCAATGAAAACAGGTTGATCAACCGAGAAACCTAGAGCAGGGTCACACGAACAGTTGGTAAAAGTGCAGCCAAAGAAAAAAAAAGAAATGTGAAGCAGCCAATTACAAGTGTATGGTAGGGTATGAGAGAGAAAGTGTTCCCCAACGATACGAGATACGAGACGAAACAAGACAATAGAGGTACCTGCCAATTCAACTCTGAAGATCCGCCCTCCTAGTAAAAGGTACCGTCAGCGCATACAGTACGAGATGAACCAACAAGCGTACGTACTCTCTGATGGTGTCGTACAGGAATTTGTAGCTCCGTAGGTTACCCTTCAAACGACGGATATCCAAACTGTAGGTATCCTTGAGACGATCTATCCGTGTAAGCTCGACGGAGAACCGGACTTCGTCCCCTGCATCCTGGGCAACATCACCGTAAACAGGCTCTGCATTACCCGACGGGGTGGGCTCTACGGGCGAAGGCGCCGCCGTAGGGTTCTCGTCATCCAACGACAACGACGGCTGCGAGGAGGCGACACCAGAAACCTGCGATGATTGTCTTCGCATGAGAAGACCCTTGAGCATGCCACCAGGAGAGGGATGGGACGGAACGGGAAGTCCACGTTTATCGACCTATTTTTTTTCCCTCATCGTCAGTGACACCACAAACGACAGGGACGCTGGCTCGACTTACGCCATTGGATGCAGCAGATCCGACCATGGTAAACGCTGCCAACCCACTTGCACCTCCGACCGTGCTAAAGCCCAACCCAACGGCCCCACCGCTCTTTCGCCTCTTGGCTCGGACGCATCTATATTTGTATTCACTTTCGGCCTTGATCTCAACCCCCATCTCCTCCAAGACCTTGCAGACATGTTTGATGACTTCCGGAGGAGGCCGGGTCGTAATCGTAGTTTGATCGACAGCTCCATGATGGATGCGCAAGACGTCCTTGGCAGGCGTAGAAGCATTGAACTTCCATCCGGCCCTGGAGAAGGAGAAGGACGTCTCCCCAACAGCGGATCGACCTTGTTCTCCATTCTTGTCCAAATCCGTCTTGGAACTCGGCGTCGGAATCTGTGAGCGTGATGACACGTCCGTACCGGCACGTAGCCCCAGTTCTGGAGACACCTCTCCGTCGGGCTTGACGTTGCTTCGTCTCCTGAACCACTGCATAACATTCCGCGCCTTGGTCGTCGATGCTGGCATGTCGTGATGTCCGTCCTTGGCCACGCTGGGAAACACCGTACCACGATTGGCCTGTAAAGGAGAAGCGGTGGAAGACGGCGGCAATTGCTTCTCCGCGTCGTCCTTGGAGGAAGGCGTCTCCCCAACTGGGGTCTTGCCCTTCCGCGACTTGATACTTCGGCTAAAGGGCTCGACCATGACCGTGAGCGTGTTTCTCCTATTCTTCTTGGCCGATTCAGTCGGACTGGATGAAACGGGGCTCAAAAGAGAGTTCTTGGCGGTCTCGTTGGTTGCCGTCGACAGTTCCTTCTTCTCCTCCGCCACGGGCGTAGCAGCAGCTGAATTCTGAGACGGAACACGAGACCGCGAACCATTGACGGCAGCGGTTTGCTCGCCGTTTGTGCCGAATATTTTTCCGAGCCCAAACTTGTCCACCGACAGCCCTTTGCGGTGACGACTCGACCCAGAACCCGTGGAGCCAGT
The DNA here is from genome assembly GCA_038090335.1 of Solioccasus polychromus. NCBI lineage: Eukaryota > Fungi > Basidiomycota > Agaricomycetes > Boletales > Boletaceae > Solioccasus > Solioccasus polychromus. The sequence continues at coordinate 29,382 of JBBPMM010000189.1, read as the reverse complement.
AATCGTATTGATAGACTTTGAAGACTTGTCCTCCGCGTTTGCGATCGGAGAAGGAGTGGCTGGTGATATAGCAACCGATGGAGTCTGGGGTTGGTTCTCGCGCAATGCGGCGGATGGCGTGAGGTGCGTCGTGTCGACGCGAGCAGGAAAAGGGGTGGATGGGAGTGGTTTTGATGTAGACCTTTCCGCATCAATAGATGGTGTGGCAGAGGGCTTTTCTCCAGGCGCACGGGGACCAGAGGGCACACGATCGCGAGACTCGGAGCCCTGTTTGGAAGGGGGGCGAGTAGAGGACGAAGCTTTGCTGTGGCTAGGATCCTGGGGTCGAGGGTCTCCGGGATACTCCACTTGAATGGTGTGCCGGAAACCGCTAGCAGCCTTCTTCTTCCCAGTGTCTGCTGGTGATTTCGTAGAACCGTTGGGGTGAGAGTTGACGTCAGGAGTTACCGATAATCCCTCATCTGGGGTCGAAATTGTGACAGGAATATTGACGGTACTTGAAGGCGCGAATGGATCGTCGTCCGCAGGGCCCACGGACGTGGCGGGGGTGACAGCAAGAGAAACAGCATTACGAGAGTGGGGTGGAGGGGGAGATGACGACGTGTATATTGACTGGTCGACCGACGTCTCGTAGAGGTATTCTGGTTGACCTGCGGGTAAATTGTCTCTATAAGAGTGACTCCTTGAATTGGTAGAACTGGAGACGTTGAGCATGCCGTCGACGCGCGCACTCTGTGAGCGCGCGACTCTGCTGGGTTCTGATTGTGCTGCAGCCGTTTGGCGCATCTGTCTTTGGTAAGCCAACCGCTTCAATTGATGTTGTTCCATGGCGGCATGCTCGAGATCATCGACACCCTTGGAGAATATGTGCGCATAGGTTGACAGCCAAGGGTGTGCCATGATCGATCGCAAGTCTGCGCGACGCGTAGGGTCGGGGACGAGCATCATGGACAAGAGGTCTCTGGCCTCTGGGGAAACATAATCGGGAAAAGAGAGGGGGGTATTAACAATATACTTGTACAGGAGGTTGATGTTGTCGCCGTCGGGGTTAGCTGGGTCGTCGTCAAAGGGGAGATAACCCGCAAGCATGGCATACAGGATGACACCACAGGACCAAATATCAACAGCAGAGCCAACGTAAAGGCCCTCAGAGATGACCAGCTCCGGTGCAGCATAACAGGGGGAACCACAGCTCGTCTGCATGAGATCATCGGCGCGGTGCTCGAAGCGGTTGGCGAAACCAAAGTCTGTGATTATAACGTTGCGGTTGCGATCGAGAAGAAGGTTTTCGAGTTTGAGGTCACGGTGAACGATTTTCTTTTGGTGAATGTACCAGACGCCAGAAATGAGCTGAGAAAAGAGTTTTGCGGCGTCCTTCTCCTTGAGGTAGCGGTGGGCGAGAATGTGGTCAAACAACTCGCCACCCGAGGCGTACTCGAGAATGATGCCAATGTACTTGTCGGTTTCGATGACATCGTACAGCCGCACGATGTTCGGATGTTTCAAGGTCTAGGGACAGGTCAGGATCAAGCCCATCATCGAAGGAAATTGTGCGTACCCGGAGAACCTCGATCTCGCGCTCGACCTTGGACATCCGTACGGAACTGTCGATGTTGCCGCGCCGTATGAGCTTTACGGCGACTTCTTCGCCCCATTGGCTGTGCAAGCCAAGCTTGACCTTGCCGAACTCGCCCTCACCCACCGTCTGGAGGAGGAGGTATGGGCCAAACTTGGGGATGGACCTCCGGGGATGCGCTGCCGCGTAAGCTACAGCGGCAGGGTGGGAATACACGTCGCGATATCCGGGCTGATCATCCGCTGCCTGCTGCTGGTGCTGTGGCGAGACGACCTGGTGTGAGGCTCTCTGTCTTCTGGAGGAAGACTGATGATTTGAGACGGGCGAGGGCTGGGCAGAGACAGAGACGGGGCGCGAAGACCCATGCTGTCTCGAAGTGCCCGAGTGAGATGCATCTGGGATTTGGAGGCTGCTCATTGGGCCTGTTCCAGACGAACCGGGGCAGGGCGACGCTTTTAGATGGAAAAAAACGCGACCGCGTGGTAAAACAACCTAGAACGGACAGTCACGAAATTATCCGCAACCGATGGTCGTTGTGAGGAGAAAAGAAAAAAAAAAAAGGAAACCCGAGCAATACGAGGACCAGGCTCGCAAAGCCAACGTGCGAACTGATGTGATCCTTTTGGCTGTACACGTTAGAACCGCACTAAAAAAATTAAATTGGACAACTAACCTGGATTGTCGTCCCCTTCTCCAGCTGCCTGCCGACGTCCTTTCTGCTGCCAACTGAACCGTGTCGAACACGAATCCCGGATTGGCGTACGCCAAATGTTTGGGCGTTCTTTCAATTTTTCAGCTTCCGAAGGCACCGCGAACTGACTCGGAAGCGACGATCGGGCCGTGCCGTGCCATGCCGTGCCCTAGGACGTACTTATGAGCGTGTTTCGAGTTACATTGCGGCCCAACTAAGTTAAACGTTGAGCTCCACCCTCCCGGCTACCTCAATCGCTTCCTGCAGTTCCTTGTCCGCCAAAGTGGGCTCCACCCATTCCTTGATGAACTTGTCTACCTGCTCCGGCGCCCTCCCGATGAACGTCTGCGGATCCAGTAATCCATCCAGCTCTTCCTTGATGGGATCAAAGTATGCATCCCCTCGGACTCGTTCAATCAGATCGTTCTCCAGTCCCAGGTGTTTGACCTGGTGCGCAGCCTCGTGGGACAGGACCTACAGATCACGGGAACCGTGCAGGGAGCGAAGATTAATACTTGTGCCATCACATCATCCATGACAGCACAAGTCGGCTTACTCTGATCTTCTCGTGCGCTTCCTGCCTATCACCACCCTTTTTTACCATGGCCATGATCAGGTTTTCCGTCGCCATAAACGGAAGTTCTTGAGAAATTCGGCGCCCAATGACCTTGGGATACACCACCAGCCCCTCAGAGATATTGCGCAGCGTCGAGAGCACAATGTCCGCCGTCAGAAACGCCTCTGGCAATGTCACTCGACGATTCGCACTGCGCTTGCGTCAGTCAGGGTATTTAATTCATGTCATGGACAGAGATGACCTGTCATCCAATGTCCGCTCAAACCACTGCACGCTCGACGTCATAAGCGCGTTTTGATGCAATACCATCAAGTGCCGCGACAAGCTACACACACGCTCAGATCGCATTGGATTCCGCTTGTAGGCCATTGCGGAGGAACCTATCTGAGCCGATTCAAATGGCTCTTCGATTTCCTGTGACCGGTATCAATGGCCGGTCTCGTCCACAGAGGGAGATATACCGACTTTGAGATTAGCAAGCAACCTCAGGTCCGTTGCAAGTTTGTGTGCCGTGGCGCCAAGCGACGCCAAAGGAGCCAAAACGTCAATATCGATCTTTCGCGAGTAGGTCTGCGACGTAATGGGGTACGCATAATTAAACCCGCTGAGCTTTGTCACTAGCTTATCTAGTTCCTCCACTTTGTCATGGTCTCCGTCGAACAGAGCTAGGAAGCTTGCTTGAGTTCCAGTCGTACCCTTGACCCCACGGAATCCGAGGTCATCCCGTGCACGCTTGATGTTCCGCAGATCCCACAAAAGTTCCTGCGACATCATCGCAACATGATCAGACAAGATCAGAGAATGAATGTCACCTGAATCCAAAGAGTTGCCCGTTTACCAACTGTGGTGAGCTGCGCGGGCTGAAAATGCGTAAATCCGAGCGTCGGAAGGTCCCTATACTGAACCGCGAAGGCCGAGAGGCGCGAGATTAGGACGGCAAGAGATTTAAGGAGATAGCCAAGCCCTGTTCGGATGAAGATTAAATCCGCATTACTGAGCCCTAAATCAGTTGGTGGTTCATCCATCAGAGAAGCCACACGCACTCCGTCACATAACAGGAGGTGGCGCCCAAGCTGCACGCGTGCATGAATATCACTGTGAAGCGGTGAAGTGAGGAAGGACTGTACTGAATGATGCCAGCCGCAGCCGGGGCAACCTGACCAAATGTATGAACGTGCGCCATGACATCGTGACGTCGTTTTTTCTCTTCTTTTGCAGCCATATCAAGTTGTTCTGGGGTTAGATGCTGCCTCAGCAAGCTTTAAACGTGTACCATGAGTCTAAAGTTGTTTCATACGAGATTTGTCTTCATTTGTTCGAGAGCATCATCACTGATCGGAAGTCCGAGCTGCTTTTCTGCGATGGCGAGGTTGAGCCAAAGTATTCTCCATGTTTTGAAGCGGTTCTACGACTGTCAATCGTAGACTCGCCCTCGTTCCCGATACACTCACCGCCGAAGAAAATAGATAGGACATTTCTTTGCTTGCATAACGGCTGTGTCATCGATTAACCTCTGATCGACTTGGCGATATTCTCTGACCTCGAGAGGGGTGTCTGATAACTTTCAAAGGCATCCATCTTGCTGGTGTCGTATGGTGAACCGATCAAGTTTAGGGAAAAATTCCTTCCCCTGTCTACCAAAAATGACCAACTTCCGAAGTGTTCCGTCACTAGTAAGGCTATGGATGCATGATTCCGACCAACTTTGCTCCATCCCCTCGGACAAGGCAGCGAGTCGTTCCGGCACCGGCTGAACCTGCTGGCTTATAGCGGCCTTCCGAAGATGAACCAGTCATGAAACGCCCGCCCGTTGCCGCACGGTCCCAGCCTCGGATCATCCCAAGGACGACCAACGCACTCGGATCCGCAGGCGCGTTCCAGCTCACGCCTGCCATACGCACGTCGGGAGATAACAGGCAATTTGGCCATTGGTTAACCGACATGGGGGCTCATACCTCCGACGTTTTCAGGGCATTTCGAGTAATGGTGTATGAGTCGCTGGCGCAGCCTTTCGGGCTCGCCATCTCACGCAATGGCCACGAAGCATTTCGATTTTGAACCAAGAATCGAATCGCTTCGGTTCAGACATGACAGAAACCAAGTAGGGAGTGTCCAAGGCGAGTCTGTTTGCCTTTTATTTTAAATCCTCGTTTTACGTCCGATAGGGCGGTACGCCCTTTGTTAGACGGGTGCTCTAGACTACTCTACATCTGGGCGCAGCGTTTCCCTGGAGGGGTATTTCTTGCTGTTTGCCATTTTCGAGCATCTTGTGTCCTGTCCCCCTCTCGTGTTGGCAAAATCCTAGCGATGCCGGCGACGAGTGCCACGATTGTCGTTACGAGTTACGTCGCATCCGTATCCTAGCTCGTGTCCTCGATATCTTCTTCGTCGACTCCCATCGTCCCACTCGTCGTGCGTCTCAGCTGCATTGTCCATGTCGTGATTGCATTCCCCTCGACAGTTCCGGGTCCCCCTTGTGGCACCGTCCTCGTACCGTCGCTTTATTAAAAATACAATCACTCGTCTTCATCGTCCATTCATCCACTGCTTTATCTATTGCTATCAACACAGCATGTTCATCTAGTGTATGGGCAAACTAAGGCTTACACCATATTCCGGCATACTCTGGCGGAAACGGCTGATGCATGATCACCATGTAATTAGTACTCCAACGTAGTCTGGTGCACTCTGACGGAGCTGGTAAACTAGCGGGGATGGCTGGCTGGTAGAGCGAGCATGATCTGCACAGAGAGTGAACGTTCGCCGACAATATCACCTGTTTCTATGTCTTTTGGAGCAGCAGGCTCATCAGTGTATGGGCGAACTACACAAAGGAAATCAATGTCGTTTGTGGCCGACTGTGTTCAGGGGTTACCTGATTCGGATCACCACGTCGCGACACAGCCACCTGCAAAACTTCTTGCATTTGAACCAAGGTCCCAAGAAGAGGGATAGCCCACGAAGAAAAGCTTTGCATGTACGCCGCGGCTCGGACAAAGGTAATGCACTTCGTATCATTCAGTGGCAAACTAGCCACAGCTTCGAAGAACTGGTCTAGGTTAGCCACCTACGCCGACCGGGGCATTATTGTGCTTAATAAACCGCCATATCTTGTCTGCCAAGGGTCCGACGCACAGGATAATGAAGTAGGTGGATGCCACAGCCTGGTAGCGACCCTTTTCAGTTTATGCACAGGACCAAACGCCGAGGGAGAGAAACGTCGACAAGTTTAATGATCTTCTATCAGGCAAGTGCACCGCCCGCGAGTGATCGAACCGCTGCAAGTCCACGATTCTAGACCTAAAAGACCACTTTCATCTCGATAAAGTTCCTCATACCGTTCATCGACTGGACAAGGTTCGTGATGGGTTTACGTCCCGACGACGTTGGAGTAATGTCGGTTCACAGCCCACTACCGGAGCACTCGTACTTGCTAAGAACCTTACATTTGCAAGACAGCTGTCACAGCAATTCCGCGATAGATCGGTTACAAAGACCTATCTTGCATTGGTGAGGGGAGGCGAAAAATCTTTTCCTGCACGAAGCGGTGAGATCAGGGATGCGATTGAAACTAATGGTGGACATGTGTCTATCAGCCAGAGTTGCAGTGCCAAGTTTGCAGCCACAGATTGGGAGCTCTTGGCATCCTCCGTTGGTACTCTTCACCCTCACTCCACTTCACATCAGCTGAAAAACGTGGTTAGCCAAAGGCACCCTTGTCTTTACTCAAGTTAACGCTCCACACCGGGCTGAAGCACCAACTGCGTGTTCACCTCGCCCATTCATTACATAGTTGGTCATTCCCCTCGTATGTCTTAGAGCCACGGTACTGACGATGTCCAAGCACCCATTCTTGGCGATCCCGTGTACTCTCGCAGCTCAATCTCCGAGAAGATAGCCCGCACAATCAGAGTCCCCGAAAACAGGGTGTTTCTGCATGCCTCACGCTTGTGCTTTTCCGTGAATTTGATTTCTACTACCGTGATAGTTTTCACTAATTGGTCCCTTGTAGCGGTTTCGGAAATCCGGGCCCAGTAAACACCTTCGACTAGAAGTAGCAGCGGCTCTTCCGGGTGACTTCGTGACACTCTGCAAGGATGCACGTATCCCACTGGATAAATGGGACATATCCGGAGGGCTATTCGTCGATGGTGAACCTGCCGGTCATGAAATACCAGACCTTGGCGGCAGGTGGCTAAAGTCTAGCCATCGTACGATTCATTGACACATGGACAAGTATGTTCCGACGTAGTAGGAATTCTGATGCATGCTTATCGGTTTCAGGGACTGTGGCAAAGAACATACCAGACAACGTGTTTTTGTTTCCATTGACTCGTTTTAGGCTCATTCCAAGCCGTACCGATTCCTTGTGCTACTCAACTTTGTTAGAAGGTTCTGGCCCCGTCATCGACCCAACGGGGCTTCCTCGTGTTTACATCATTGTTTGACGGCGACTATGTACCAAGCTACGTACAGTATTAACAATACTGTTATGGAGAGTAGAAACCTGAGTGCTATCAGGTTTGCGTCAGACCGCCTCAGTGACGGTAGTTAGAGCAGAGAGGTATCCAATATGTTAGTAGCTAGCTAGTGTCTGTCATAATAGGCACATCGACCAGCAACGCAGCCTCGATGTGGTCAATGGTATCAAAGTCTGTTCATATCCTTCATTGGAACGTTGCGGCACGCATTGGTGGGTGATGGCCCGATGGTGCCTGAGTCGTTGGTGCTCCCGAGACTTGTACCTGTCCCTCTTGCTGAGCCTTGAGCAGATTGCCGACACCGACAGCGATAGCGCCTACGGCTTGAGCAACGCCCGTGGCCAAGACCGTGCCTCCACTGATAGCAGGGATCGTGGGCAACGTTCCCGCAGTAATGAGCACGGCACTGAGTGTCGTCATCGCTCTTGGGTGCTCCGTGGTCAGGAAGTTGAGCGCGTGGCATGCATTCAACAACCACGTCGGCACGTTGGATACGGTAGTGACAGCTAAGCGAGGGGAAGTAGCATCGGTATCAACAACCATCTCGACAGAGGATTCGATCGACGTACCCTGGTTATCCGCATTGGGCTGCGTCGCGACAGGTAGGGGAGGTAGGGGTGGTAAGGGTGCCGAGACGGCTGCCAATGACGTCGTCACCGCGGCGCCCATGGTGCTTGACCGCTGCGGTGGGCGACGGGATTTGAATGCAGATGCTGCAGACGTTGCCGCGTGGATCGCAGTATCGGAAAAGCTCTTGACAGGGTTCGGCCGTTCCTTGGGCGGAACGATGGGCGCCGGTTCCACCCTGGACACCTCGACCAATTCGGTCGCCTCCTTGGCATGCTTGTCTTTCGAGGGTTTCCAGCGCGTGAGCCAACTGCCTGACGATCTGCGCTCGACCGTGACGGGGGTGGTAGCGGTAACATCGATCTCCCCTGAATACCAAACGTTAGTTCCGTGGACCTCGTCCCGGGAAACTCAAAAACGATGCGCACAACCCATGTTTTTGATCGCGATTCTGAACTTCTTCCAGCTCCAACGGTACTTGCCACCGTTGATCTGAGCCATAACGTTCTTCAGCTCTGTGAGGCGAGCTTTTGCCTTCGGGCCCATATAATTTTGGGCGACTTTGTGCCAGTACTCTTCTGGCACCTTGCGTTCGACGCAGCCGGCCTTGATTTGGTCGAGCCAATCGTCGACAGGTATGTCCTTCTTTGATTCTCCGTAAAACATGGGAGGGTTAACCCAGGACTCGTAGATAGGGTTAAGGTCAAACTCCTTGATCTTGAAAGCCTCGAGCATATTGGGTGTGTGTGGACAAGGGAGTGAAGTAGAGAGCACTCGAGCGGCAGTAGAAAAAACGGATCGTTGTTCGACGCAGTGAAAGCGGGCATGGTTTATAAGTAGTTCGCGTGCCAACCTTGCGGTTTCATGGTCCCTTCCGGGGTAACAAAGCGAGCGAAGTGGGTGCAAGGCCCCTGTGAACCTCGCGTGGTGCAATATCTGGATGAAAATCCTTAATCGCGTACGCAAGTTACCAATGCAGTGGGGGTGATAAGTGCACAGCCCCACGTGTTACTAGGGGGGTCAGGAATCAAGAGACTCGGTAAAAAAAACTTACCAAAATGGTCGAAGTGCAGAGGTGTGAAAACCGGGAGCAAACACACGGTACAATTCTATGAAGCGGTTGTGTACATAGCGAAAGGATGGGCAGTGAAGTAACGTCAAACTTCGAACGCTGATACTGTGGGAAATACTTTGCACGTGTCCTGAACCAAGCTTGAAATTGTCCATCCCTGTAATCATTGGAGGGTTCTGCGCCAGATTTCATCCATAGTCAACGGGGGCCGACTCGGGGTCTCACCGATGGACGCCCGAAACGATTCGGATGATCGGGAACTCTGAGAGCCTGATTTCACATTCTAGAACTCGGAAGGTGTGAATGTGAATAGCAAGGAGAACATGAGGCAGAAGCACGGCGACGTACTACCGAGTAACCGAATCAGGACATCAGCCACCAATCTGACTAAAATGTAATGCAAGGTCGACACGTTCACTTTGCGGCGGGCCTATGCATGTGCTTACCTAGACACCAATGACCGATGCAGCGCCGCTTCCATGACATTCCAGGAAGATAAGAAACTTCCGTCGCCCACCAGAACGGTTCAATTGGTTGTACGCAGCGTCATTTACTCGAGAAATGACCGTACATCACCTTCGTTTTAATGAAACACAGGGGGAAGAATTAGGGTCCGTTGTAATCTCAGCCACCGATTTAGTAGACGGGCATGGGTTAGTGGTTAGTCCGCAACCGTTTGTCAGCCTCACCACGCCCGAATCACCCTTAAACGTACCAGGCATCAAGCGCACCAAATGCCACGTTGCTATCCATCACACAGCTCCTGCGCTTCATCTGATGCGGTTTCACCCTTCCATCATGAACTTCGGGGCGTAATTGAAGCAGTCTATTGGTCTGGGCATTTTGAATGACAGGGTGGGCGTACCAGAGTCAGTATTGCCATCGATGACGGGTGAGGAAGGGTCCAAACTGAATACGCTTCTGATTCCATCGTCAGAAGTCTTTCGCGCGGAGCAAATCGATTTGAGGTAGACACTGAAAGGTTTCTGGAAAACTAGTATCGAAAACTCTGATGGAGACGCTGAATCGGCAGCATTAGCAATAAGCCCCACAACTGTGAACCCTGCAAGACGCCGCTCCGACCCACTTATCGTCGACTAGAGATGATGTGCACCTGTCGCAATACTCGCTTAAAACGTTTTTTTCAGTCAAGTAACATGGAACAAGTCGTGGAACAGGTTCGACGTCCATGGGGCGATCCGTGTTACGATGACCGCAAATCCGGGTTAGCACTTTCACCAATGACGCGAGTTCGTACCAGCTGGTTGAGGAGTGTCCCGACCTTGAATTGCGAACGAGGTTCTGGCGTTGCTGAGGTTTCTCCGGTCACAAGACACAAAGCAGTAGACAGGAAAACCGTGCGTGGAGCCCTGCTCGCGAGGTCTCCGTATTTAAAGGGCATGGTGTAGGGTGAAGTCGTCCGTGCGGTCTTGCTCCGCAGAACATGACAACCAAAATCCTTGAGGCTATTGAGGAGAAGCAGCGTGGAACGACGGAGCATCGTGAATATTGGGGAAAATCGTGATCGTGAGGTCATATACCTGTCAGTGAATCTCATAGTTCACCCAAACGATTGGCTGGTTCGACCGTAATGGAAGCTACGGACTTGCGTGTCTGAAAATGACAAAGGAAATAAGTTAGATATGAGGTTCCGTGGCATTCGATTGGAATCTGGGGTTACTTGAGCTGGTCCGAGTCATTCTCTGTAGCCTTAACAACATGTTGAGATCGAACTTGAGACAGAACGAGGGTTGATTGATCTTCAGGGTTTCCGAGTCACAGGTGATGTAATACCTAACCAATATCGATTTAGGAAATCCAGATGCCGACGTTGAGGGTACACCGCCTCGAGCTACCTTTATTTCCCGGTCATGTGCAACGCCAACTGGTTCTACTCTTTCACTCATCGAGGTGAGGTTTCATCTCATACTCATCGTGGGTTACATGGCCCTGGGTATATCACTGAACTTGCAGACCTTCAAGTATCAATAGAGCGGCACGCTCGAATCATTGGGATTGGTATTATGTCGCCATTGAGGCAATGCCGGAAATTGATCTCGATCAGTTTGCAGAAGACGGAGATATAGAGAAAATGAGTTCATGAAACTACGGAACTGAACCATGCTTTGTGTCCGAATCAGACTCGTCGGATGACAACAAACTAGTGCTTTCAGCACGCGATCAACGTCAAACGTTCGAGGGTCGTTCAAGTAGTACTAACGCGTTCAAATGAACGTGAAGAGTTCGACTGTCGTACGTCATCGTCATGGCTAGTGTAAGTGGCCATTCAATGATGCGTTACTGTATCCTCGCGGAGTTGGTTGTCTAGAATTGTCCCACATCCTTGCGGATGAGCTCCGAGCGAAATTATTGTGGGCCTGTCAATGTGTGGTGGCCACTCAGCCAAACCCCAGTCTTCCGGCATATGGAAGCCATTGGACCAAGCTCCATTCTTTTCGCCTAACACCAAGAAGCTTTATTTCTGTTTCCAACGCATTTTTTTAATGATTTTACACAATATATCGACGGTTCCTGTCCCTTTCCGAGTTCTATTAACTAACAGTCGCTTCCAGATCTTTCCTCCCCACGAGGAATGAACCACCCGACATTGTTCTTTTTCGAAAATAGAATTTTATGAATTGCATTGATTTCCCCCCACATCGTCGTTGTTTTAGTTTTGGGGTGAGAATGGTGTTCATTTCCTCAGGTCCCCTGCATGTGCTTTTTGGTGTTCTACAGTGCTTCCATTTGCAGTCGTCTCGACATTTATGAGGTGCGTGTAGTGTATTCTGACCGAATGCTCCTTCTGATTCCGAGTCTATTCGAACGTTTTTAGTAATCATGTATCGAAATGGGGTACAGGTGGTCGTTTCTTGGCCGACTTAGGATTCGATAGCTGAGCTTTGCGACGATATCGTGGAGCACATTATAGGACGCCCTTTTACACGTGAGTTGTACAACTAATGCGGTTTGGTTCTTTAAAGTGGTCGAGGCAGTTCTCGATACGTCTTGTGGGTTACATGCAGAATGGTAGGAAACGATGCATCTAAATAGCTCTATGTAAAATTGCTAGTAAGAAGATGGAGTATAGGGCACGGAAGGGTGCGACTCAGACATTCCTCTTCAGGAATGGAGTAGGTGAGCAAAACGTCGTCGTCGAAGGACTGTACGGTCCCTCGGTTGACCTTGGAGGGGGCAGACTCCAAGTCTCAGATGGGTTGCTGTACGGACAGAGATCCCGCGTGGCATCTAAAGATAAGAACCGTTCTCACATGAGGCATATAAGATTGGAGAAGACTCACTGCTGTAAGGAATATTGGCACGAATGCTGTCATAGTCCTCAGCAAAGACAATCGCCATTCCCCTAAGAGCCAGAAATGAGTATGAGCAAGAGATACCGTCACGCAGAAGGAAGACTCACACGTAGAGATGCCATTCAATATGGCTAGAACGTCACGTTAGCTGTTTTCAACGACCTGGATAGAACTAGCGTGCTCACCAATGAAGGATCCAAGGACCAGGGTTATCGGTGATGAACCGGACCGTCACGTTGTCTGCCTGGTCGTCTGATCCGGTGTTGACAGTGTCCCTCATGACAGGTCTGTCGTAATTCCGGAATTCGCTGTCGGCACTTTTGATAACCGCAAAATGATGCTGTTACATGAGGTGTCTGTTACGAAGAGGTAACAATGTAGAATGATTCACTTACGCCATGTAGATGGAAAGGATGCTAGCGTTAGAAACCGATTAGTGATTGTTCTTGAGTAGTATATTTTAAAGTACTCACAGGACGACCAGGCGTATCGTCAACATGGAAAGTGACCTCGACCACTTTATCCCTTGGAAGCAAATAAATGGACTGCCTGGGATCAATCTCCCAGCTCAGCGCTCCGTTCATGATCTGCAGCAGAACAGGAACAGTGGGCGATGTGTACTGGACACCGTTGATCATGAAGTTGTAGGTGGTATCATCCTTTCCTAACACCACGTTTACCCTAACGTCTGGGCTTGGTTCAAGGAGGCGAGGGGACGGGCCCCACAGCGAACGTAGGAGCGTCTCATTCAAATAATTATTCGTTGTGTTGACGGTTTGAGGGTCAGCGTTTGGTGCGCCAGAATACCTCAGGATTGCAGTGGAGGTCGCGTTCATCGGTTCTGACGGATCTGGAATTGCCCGAACCCAGTAATTGCTGATCGGTTTGTCTGCGGTCAAGATGAAGGAGTAACGCTGGGCTGCAAATATTTGGATAGAATCGACGGTATAAGGCTCGACGTATTCTCCGTCGACTTCAATGACGGTCATGGTATGATCATCGATGGTGAAGTTATAAAATTGTTTGCAAGACATATTCAGAAGACGAAAACGGTAACGTTTATTGGCTTCAACCATGTAGGTAGCGGGCGGTGTGCATTCCGATTCAAAGCCATCGTAGCAACCGGTGCCGTTAATGAGGACCGAATCTGGCCAGATCTGTCGTGGTATGTCCGGCGAAGGAAAGTGATACCTATATGGAGAGGAGGATTAGTATATGCGTTAATTTTAGATGGCACGTTTACCAATCCATCAAAGTGATGATCGTAGAATCTATCGTGCACAAAGTTACTTTGTCAATACATTGCAATAGAGCGAATACACACCATCGTCAAAGTCATACATATCTCTGAACGGATCCTCGTGGTCGCGTATAATGAGAGGTCCGCGGAGACCATCGCAATATTGTACAGCATAATGAGAGTGATACCAAAAAGTGCCAACTTGTTCACCACCGGTGAAATTATACAAAAAGGATTTCCCAGGCGAGATCGGGCACTGAGTGACATACGCCGTGCCATCCATCTGGTTGGAATAATACTGCGAGATACCATGCCAGTGCTGTGAACTCGACATCCATGAGTACCGGATATAACCATCGAGCAACAATCGTGGATACTGACGACCGTTGCTCCAGTGAATGTGTTCGTATCAGTTAAGTCGTTAGTAACATTAATCAGAAATCTATCACCCTTGAATACCATCACATCACGGGGATGCTGCGGATGTAAGGCTTGGAAACATACCTTCCACCCTGAGATGACTGGACCCGGGAGAGAAGGTTCTTCACCCTGCTTCCCAGCAAGGACGGCGCTGGAATGTACTTGTCAGCATAATTCATATTTCCAGTTCGTTGTCACACACACTCTTGGAAAGCCATCCGGAGCCACACAGCGGTTGGTAAGTGTGAGGTTAACGAAGACACTCTGACGGTCAGCAATACCATCGGTCGCGGGCGATTTGGCTTGGATGTCTCTGTAGAACCAGAACACGATAAACCAAGGTATGAACCACGAATGCATCGTGAGGAAAGTTGACGACTCGGAACATTAGGGGAAGCGCCCCCTTTATACCCTTCAGAAAAACCCCCATTAAATTGCCGAGTGCGCAGGGTCAAGCCAGACGTCAAGCATCCGATTGCAAAGAACAATGAGGCATGCATGCGAGTTACCAAATACTGTGCGATGATGTTCGAAAGAATGCTGGAGCTATGAGACCGTTTTTCCAAAGGGAGTAATGATGCAGAGTTGTTCGCAAATCAGCCACGAAGGTGCAGTAAGCATGTATGTCACTTCATAGCTTACCAGGACTCGGAGTGCAGATAACCCGCGGGAAGGTGAGCTAAACGGTTCTTCGAAGCTAATTTTGGCAGATCAAGTAAATGAGAATGGGAACTCCGCGCGGAGGTCGTACGTACCGATGGAGCGTATGGTGAGAAGATATTGTCTCGATACCGTTGGCTTGGAGTCTTAGTGTGTTTGGGTTGACGTCGATGGCGCTGAAAGTCCTCGGATTTCATTGCAGCTATATGTAGCTGGTAAGTGGGTTCGACAGCTCTTCATGTGCAGACCTGGGTACCCTCCTCGGAAAGCATCTCTGTATTCATGCTGACAAATGGAAGCCACTCCTACTTTTGGTCAATCTGCACCTAAACCATTTGCCCGCCTTGTTTAGATTCCTCTCAGTCACGCTGACCATGTTAGTACAACAAGTATAATGAGCTGGTCACGTAGGGCATGGTCCTGTAGTGTAGCGGTTATCACTTGAGATTCTGAAAATATGATATCTTCTCAAAACCCAGGTTCGAGTCCTGGCAGGACCTCTTTTTTTTCCGGTGTAGCCTTACATAATGCGGAGGACCAAAAGAAGACGGTTCAACGTTCAACCTTCTTTTGACACTCTTTCTTCTGCACCATCGCAGGCGACATCGGATTCGATTGTCTGCGATCGCCCCCCAATTTTGTGAATTTCCCTGCTATTTTATGCCAAAGCGTCCCATCGAAAGTCATCACAAAGTATCCGTTCACCAGCAAAAGTTTTCACATACAACACCAGAACACCGCCAACATGGATCCCACTCGCTCCTGCTCGGCATTCCGCAAGAATCTCTCACTCACATCACTGCCTATCTCCCCCCGCCAGCTCTCCTCGCACTCGCATGCACATGCTGTCGTCTCTTTGGCCACGTAGACAACGACAACACCTGGCTTTGCGCCTTTCTCACCCAGTTCCTTGGTATCAGCCCCGAGCATGAACACGAGAAGGAGCACCTATTGCTACTCAGACGGACAGAGCCTACCTGGCGCAAAGAGTTTATTCTTCGCTATACCATCCGTGGGTGCGTCATTCCTGCCGCCGTCCACGGTCGTCACTCAATTTATTCTCAGGCGATGGGAGCGCTCTCGCAACCCGACCGTCACGCATGCACCTCAGGATGCGACGATCGATGGGGTACATCTCATATCCGAGCACGGCCTCTTGACATCTTCCGTCCAGTACGGGGTCGTTGCCCGGTCAATTCCGCTCAACGGAAGAATCCTAAAGGGGTACATTGATGCCTCTGGGACCGGTTTGGGTATTGGGAATCCCAACGTTGAATTCACGCCCAACATCTCTGCGTGCATGATGACATCTGATGGCGGCACCGCCCGCGTGTTTTGGGGAAAGCGTAACGGCGAAGTAGCGCTCACTGTTGCAAACCGTGTCATGGAGTCTCGCGCCGCATCCAAGTTCATTCGGTGCAGTGTCAACGATCAGCACGAGGGCACCGTGCAACAGCTTGTCCCTGATTCAGATTCCAATACTTTTTTGTCCGCTGGCGCAGACGGGCGCATCAAGCTCTGGGACACCAAGGCGCTCCAGCTACTTTGGTCCACCGATAAACAACATGTCTCCCTCGTTACGGATCCGTTTGTCACTATCGCAGGTAGCCTCGGAGATGGCTTTGTTGCTGGTGCGCCAAAGAGCGGTGACATCCTCCTTTATGACTTGAATGAGTTTGAGGCTCCTGTCGATGGATCTCGTGTCCACTCAACCCACCAACTCAAGATATCTTCTCTCATTCAACGCAAGGAATTTCAGCCAACCACTCAGGAGTATGATACCCTGGAACAACAGATCGCGAGGATGTGGTTGTACCGAACCGGAGAGTCGAGCGTACTTCTCCTTGTTCAGTATACGAATCATCCTCAATTTTACCGCGTTCACGCAAACGTCAAATCCCAAGAAGTGAGAATTGTCTCCTTTGGCGATAGCTCGTTCAGCAGCGTATCCGCCTTGGAACCCGCCATTTCCACTTCATCTCTTGGCAGTAGCATGGTTCTCGTTGGAGACTATCTTGGTTATATTAGTATCTATGATGCAGACGCTTCCCAAACGCCTGTGGCTCCCGCCCACCGATTCGAGGCGCATACAGACGGCTCTGTGACTGCTATCTCGTGGAGCCCTGTCGTCTTTGCTTCCGGTTCATCTCGCGGGACCACCGTGATCTGGGACTCGCTCACGTTGGAGCCTGTGCGCTACTTCACAACGCCCGCGCCCCGCCCTGCACCAGGACAAGACTGGGACATCGTCAGTCGAATATTGGTAGACAAGGAACTCGTACTCATCGTGGTGGGGAACCGCGTGATGACGTGGAAGGTTGGACAGGCAGGTCGGGAGTATCAACCCAAGAAGGCGAGACATGCCAATACCAAGACAAACATTATCACCAAAGGACATCGTAAGTCGCGTTGCCTTTGATCCTGTTTCGCACTGAGTCCCGTCGTAGAGCAATATGAGATGTACAAGGACATTGCTGAATCGTATAAGGAACTTGAATATGAAAGAGCGTATTCGCAACGCATATATGGTCGCGAGCGAGAGCAGAGGTCTACTTTGGACACACTCGGCCTTTCGGAGTTGGAGGCTGTCGAATATGTTTTGATGCTTTCGCGCGACGAGGAGGAAGAACGGCAGCAGCGAACCGTTTTTGACGAAGGCGTGTTTGAGGGCGATTTCGACGACCTGCCCGGTACCTCAACGTCCTCTATGTCTATGTCTATACCTTCGACCCCCATATCGTCGCATCACACTTCCTCAGGTTACCGTTGGGGTCGCCAATACCCACGTGTCGCACTTCCCACTTCAAATGAAAAGGTGCAAGTATCGCCACCGTTTGTGCCGGAGCCGATGGAAGCTGGCACGAGCATTAGTCCGCTTAGATCGCTCACGATTGGCTCAAGCGCACAGCCTAGTCCCATGACCACACGCAGCACTTCGTCATCGTCGCTAGATCACTTTCCTGCGATCAGCTCCAGTCTGTCTTCGGCGTCGAGTTCATCGAAACGGGGGACGTCTTCGAGCCCCGAGCAGCCGCGTTCAGCGTGGAGTACCCCATTGAAATCGATCTCACCTTTAGCTGGGCCGTCGTCGCCTCGCTCGCGTATCGTTACGCCCGTCATGGCGAAATCGCGTTCTTCCAACGTGTCGCAGTCGAGTTCGTCAGCGAGCCCCGAACAGCCGCGTTCGGCGTGGAGCACCCCATTGAAGTTGCCTTCGCATGGACCGTCGTCGCCACGTTCGCGTGTGGTTACGCCCGTCATAGCAAGATCGGGCTCCTCCGACATGTCGCTGTTGTCTGCGGATATCGCTCGGCATAAAGCAGTATCCAAGGATGCAGAAGAGATGGACGACGATTTGAGGCTTGCGATCGAATTGAGCCTCGCAGAGGCACGAAGCAGGGGAGATGCCGTATGATTGCGAATGAGCTTTACATCATTAAAAGAATTGAGTACCTTTCTAGACACCCTTTCTTCCTCATAGATAGAGCATGTCGTTGTTGCAGCGACATGGAATAGATTTCTTTTTCGCCATCATGCCACATCTTTTCACGCTACCCGAGCAACACGCTCCCACCGACTAATCGCCCCACCAGGGTATATCCACGCCTTATAAATATACTTCATTAACCCGTCTCGTTCATCTTGGGAGAGCAATCAGAATACCGGGAACGTCTGTAGATTTAGTGCTGCTGAGATGAGGACGACGATCTTGACCATTTTGCTTGCAAAAGATTCTCATCTCGTTGGAGAGCAAGCCTGATTACTTTCGGAGAAGGTTAACATTGCGTAACGTAACCCATGGAATCTCCAGAGATGATAAGAGTTTAACCAATGACGGTGCCATCTTGCGGATGAGTTATTTCGACAGTTCCTATCGTCTTATGCTTTACATGTGGGTCATGATCACCTAGGCAAAAACTCGTCGAAGCCTTGTAGTACTTCAATAAATGAACCTTGCTGAGAGCGGCGAGTGCAACACTTCCGCTGACGTATTGAAACCGAGGGACAACACGCTTATAAATATATTCGTTCTTAACGTCTTGGGCAACGTGTCGAGCCAAATCATTTAGAATGGCAATACGACCCTATTCATTTAGCCGATAATTTACTGAGGATCGATGGCATAAATAGTAAACACAGCTGGGGTCAGATAGCGAGGGTCGGGGATAATTTGAGGTGGCATCGTGTTAGCGACGACAATATCGTCAGTGCAGATCCGGAAAGAAAACAAATGGAGTGAATCATGGGATTACTGTCTGAAGTCACCCCATTTAGTCGCTCGAGAAAGCCATTGTCGATGTCCAGCTTAGGCTTGAGATCATGGAACTTGACGACGCAGAGTGCACCCGCCTTGCAAACGTATGGGTTCTCATCCTCGAGGACGTGTTGCAGTGGGCCGCAGAGAAAGTTGATGATCCTCTCCGTGCTCAAACAGACCATCATTCTGATGGCGAGAGCGCAAACGACGGGGTTAGGGTCTTCTGAATCCTTGGCGAACGTATTGACAGCTAGAACGATAATTCGTGAGACATAAGTAAATGAGTTTTTTTTGCTCGAGGTCGTTCATTTGCATGTTTTTGAGGACATCGGGAAAGAAACCAGACACGTCCGCCCAGGAATGTTGGCGTCGTGTAGGCTATCCAGGACGGATGAACGCACCTAAAATTTCCGATGGTCACGAATGCTAACTTTTCTTGATCGTGTCCTTGCGTTTGGCGCGGTACTCGCTGTTGAGATCGACACTGAGCTCATAGATTTTTCCTTTGCGTGATGCTCGTATGCTCATAGGCGTTGAAGTGCCGGTAATTTACAGTGGTAATGCAACTTTGAGGCGGCTGTCGGTGTTGGGGATGAATACGATGCTGTCGCTGCCGTGATTATATGCGTCGGACGTTCGGTACCGCGAGGGGTGATGATGTCACGGAACTGTTTAGAGCTTTCCACCACATTCACTTCTTCACGAACGGGCTGCGTCTCACAATAGTCTAGTACGAACCTTGTAGATTCGAAGATTAACGTGGAGATTTAGGGGAGACTTCGTTTCTGGGCACTTCGGACTTGATTTCCGAAGGCCAGCACTCTCTCCGATACCACCACCATGTCGGATGGTGCCCATCGTACTGAACTCGTAGATACGTCTTTGAGCGACGGAAATGACATCTTGAGTCGCAGAATCTTGATCCTATATGCAACGGAAACCGGAACAGCACAAGATGTCGCCGATCGAATCGCTAGAAATTGCCGTCGGGGCCACTTCCAATGTCACGTATGCAATGTTGGATCATATCCTTTGGTACGTGATTTGCTAATTTACCGGTAAATTACCTGCATTCTATTGTCATAGGAGGGACTAGTCTTAGAACCACTCGTCATATTTGTGGTTGCGACGACGGGATCGGGTAAAGAGCCACGTTCCATGACAACGCTATGGAATTCTTTGCTTCGATCGGATCTAACGGACGATTTATTCGAAGAAATGGATTTTGCTGTCTTCGGGCTGGGTGACTCCGCCTATGAAAAGTTTTGTTGGCCGGCAAAGAAATTGACGCGTCGGCTTTCCAACCTCGGGGGACGTGAAATTTGTACCAGAGGGGAAGGAGATGACCAGCACACACTGGGGTAAGTCTCTACAGTCAGCACTAGTCTGTGGGGTCGTTGAATCGAGAACTCAGAATAGAAGGTGTACTAGATCCGTGGATAGAGCAACTGCTTGCGAAATTACTCGAGTTATACCCACTTAAAAGTTCACTCAAAGTGCTTCCGAAGCTTCAGATGCCTCCTCCTCGCGTCAAAACTGTCACAGTTCCCGTGAATGCTCAATGTACGAATCCCTTGGACGACGATCCGAAATACTGGGATGTAACGGTTCAATGTAACCGCCGAATCACTGCGGAAGATTGGTTTCAAGACGTCAGACATATCGAGCTTCTCTCCGAAAGAGATCTAGAGTAAGTGGTGGTCTCGTTTGCTAAATTTATACTGGTAATAGTAATAGATATCACCCGGGAGATGTTGCTGTCGTACATCCCATTGCATTTCCCTCCGAGGTGGATCGCCTGTTAGTATCGATAGGATGGGCAAATACCGCTGATGAGCCATTCTCGATCACCCGTGCGATGGAAGGTACCTGCTTAGAATTGAAATACCGCACATTTTCTAACTAGTTTACTCAGATCAATCGTTTCCCGAACACATCCCTCAGATTACAACGCTTCGAACACTTTTCGCCCGCTACCTTGATTTCAATGCCGTTCCTCGCCGTTCCTTTTTCGAGCTACTCCGCTGGTTTGCCACAGATGAAGCGGAAAAGGAGAAATTGGATGAGTTCATTTCCGATGAAGGAGCCGTAAGTCGTTCACAAGAGGCAATCCTTAGAGAATAACACAATACAGGACGACTTATACGAGTACTGTCAGAAGGTGAAACGCACTATTGGAGAGGTGCTCGCCGAATTCAGATCGGTAAAAATACCTAGAGACTATATATTTGATCTATTCCCTCCCCTGAGATCACGAGAGTTTTCAATATCGAGCTCTCCGAAGGTATGCGCTTTCGAGTGTCATACATGTGGTGTTGATACAGCCGTATAGAAACACCCTCATGAAATCCACTTATGTGTTGCAGTCGTCAAGTATCGTACGAAGCTCAAGGTGCCTCGAAAAGGTATCTGTACGAGTTTCCTTGCTGCGCTTCGGCCCGGTCAGTGAATATCTTCCCCTTGAACGTGACCCATACTGAGGTTGGCTGGAGGTGACAAGATGCGAATCACTATCAATAAAGGTTTGATATCACTGCCGAAGAATCCCCGAATACCCGTTATATGTGTCGGCCCTGGAACTGGAATAGCCCCGATGCGAGCAGTCATAGAGGATCGCATCCACGCAGGAACTGAGAGTCAGTCCTCTCGGATCATTTCATGAATGAATTGCTGACACCATGTAGCCACTACACTTTATTTTGGCTGCCGGTCAGCTTCGAAGGACCATCACTATGGTGCAGAATGGGAAGCCTATGCAGAAGCAGGTCAGATCACTTACCGTGTTGCGTTCTCGCGGGATGGGCCTGAAGGTGCGAAGAGGACGTACGTTCAGGATCTGCTCCGGGAGGACAAGGAAAATGTATGGGAGCTTCTCGGATCACAACGAGGCACATTGATCATTTCTGGGTAAGTAACAACATGAAAACATGGTCATAAAAGCGACTAAACGGAAATGCAGGTCTTCGAACAAGATGCCTGCTGCGGTACGCGAGGCTGTGAAAGAAGCGGTGGAAGAGTTTGGGAGAATGACAGCAGAGGAGGCGGCGACCTTTGTTTCTACGATGGAGCAAGAGGGGAGAATTATCGAGGAATGCTGGAGTTAACCCAGTGGTCGAATGATTTGTCAGTCGGGGACTCAATTTATTCCGGTCGGCTCTGGTAAAAAAAAACTTCAGTCTTGCACCTTCAAAGTCGACATCGGATTTGACTATCTGCAATTGCCCCCGATTTTGTGAATTTCTCTGCCATTTATGCCAAAGCGACCCATTGAAAGTCATCACAAAGTACTGCTCACCAGCAAAAGTTTTCGCACACAACACAGTCGAACTTCATGGATCTCGCTTGCTCCTGCTCGACATTCCGCAAGAATCTCTTACCCACATCACTGCTCTCCTCGCACTCGCGCGCACGTGCTGTCGTCTCTTTGACCACGTAGACGACGACAATGCCTGGCTTCGCGCCTTTCTCACCTCGTTCCTCGGTATCAGTCCCGAGCATGAACTCGAGAACGAATACATATTGCTACTCAGGCGGATAGAGCCCACCCGGCGAAAAGAGTTTATTCTTCGCTGTGCTATCCGTGGGCGTGCCTTTCTCTCTGGTTATCACTCAATTCGCTTCTCAGGCGATCGGAATGCTCTCGCAACCCGGCCGTTTTACATGCACCTCAGGATGCGACGATCGATGGGGTACATCTCATATCCGAGCACGGCCTCTTGACATCTTCCGTTCAGTTGCCCAGTCAATTCCACCCAACGGAAGAGTCCTAAAGGGGTACATTGGTGCCTCTGGGACCGGTTTGGGTATTGGGAATCCCCATGTTGAATTCACGCCCAATATCTCGGCGCGTATGATGACCTCTGATGGCGGCACTGCCCGCGTGTTTTGGGGAGAGCGTAACTGTGAAGTGGCGCTCACTGTTGCGAACCGTGTCATGGACTCCCGCACCGCATCTGAGTTTATTCGTTGCGGTGTCAACGATCAGCACGAAGGCACCGTGAAACAGCTCGTCCCTGGTTCAGGTTCCAACACTTTTGTCCGCTGGCGCAGACGGGCGCATCAAGCTCTGTGACACCAAGGCTCTCCAGCTGCTGTGGTCTACCGATAAGCAACATGTCGGACCCATTTGTCACTATTGCAGGTAACCTCGGAGATGGCTTTGTTGCTGGTGCACCAAAGAGCGGAGACATCCTCCTTTATGACTTGAATGAGTTTGAGGCTCCTGTCGATGAACCTCGTTTCCGCTCGACCCACCAATTCAGGATACCTTCTCTCATTCAATACAAGGAATTTCGGTCAACCATTCAGGAGTATGATACTCTGGAACAACAAATCGCGAGGATGTGGTTGTACCGAACCGGAGAGTCGAGCGTGATGCCGCTCCTTGTTCAGTATACGAACCATCCTCGATTCTGTCGCGTTTACGCAAACGTCCAATCCCAAGAATTGAAAATCGTCTCCTTTGGCGATAGCTCGTTGAACAATGTATCTGCCTTAGAACCCGCCATTTCCACTCCATCTCATAGCAGTAGCATTGTTCTCGTTGGAGACCATCTTGGTTTTATTAGTATCTATGATGCAGATGCTCCTCAAAACATCTGTTGCTCCCGCCCACCGA
Source organism: Solioccasus polychromus (assembly GCA_038090335.1). NCBI lineage: Eukaryota > Fungi > Basidiomycota > Agaricomycetes > Boletales > Boletaceae > Solioccasus > Solioccasus polychromus. The sequence continues at coordinate 5,908 of JBBPMM010000189.1, read as the reverse complement.
TTTGAGGCGCATACGGACGGCTCTGACGACCATCTCATGGAACCCTATTATCTTTGCTTCCAGTTCATCCCGCGGGACCACCGTGATCTGGCCCGCGCCCCGCCCTGCACCAGGGCAAGACTGGGACGTCATCGGTCGAATACTGGTAGACAAGGAGCTCGTGCTCATTGTCATAGGGAACCGCGTGATGATGTGGAAGCCTGTCAATACCAAGACAAACATTATTGCCAAAGGACATTGTAAGTCGCGTTGTTTTTGATCTTGTCTCGCACTCTGAGTCCCATCATAGAGCAATACGAGGTGTACAAGGACATTGCTGAATCGTACAAGGAGCTCGAATATGAAGAGCATACTCGCAACGCATATATGGGCGCGAGCGAGAGCAGAGGTTTACTTCGACACACTCGGCCTTTCGGAGTTGGAAGCTGTCGAATATGTTTTGATGCTTTCGCGTGACGAGGAGGAATGGCAGCAGCAAACTGTTGTTGATGAAGGCGTGTTTGATGGCGATTTCGACGATCTGCCCATGTCGTCGCATCGCTCTGCCCCAGGTTACCGTTTGTGCCGGAGCCGATGGAAGCCGGCGCGAGCATTAGTCCGCTTAGATCGCTCACGATTCGTTCGAACGCACAGCCTGGCGCCATGACGACACGCAGCACTTTGTCATTGTCGCTAGGTCAATCAACTCTTGTCTGTCTTCGACTTCGAGTTCACCGAAACGGGGGCCGTCCTCGAGCCCCAAGTAGCCACGTTCGGCACGGAGTACCCCACTGAAATCGATCTCACCATTACCTGGGCCGTTGTCGTCTCGTTCGCGTATCGTTACGCCTGTCATGGCGAGATCGCGCTCTTCTAACATGTCGCAGTCGAGTTCATCAGCGAGTCCCGAACAGCCGCGCTCTGCGTGGAGCACCCCATTGGAGTCAGCTTCGCCTTCGCCTGGACTGTCGTCGCCACGCTCATGCACCTATCATAGCATGACCGGGTACCCCCAACATGTCGCTATTGTCTGCGGATATCGCTCGGTATGGGGCAGCGTCCAAGGATGCAGAAGAGACGGACGACGATTTGAGACTTGCGATTGAATTGTGCCTCGCAGAGGTGTAAAGCAGGGGAGATGCCGTATGATTGCGAATGAGCTTTGCATCATTAGAAGAATCGAAGACATCATTTCTTTTTCATAGACAGAGCATGTCATTGTCGCAGCGACATGGAATAGATTTCTTTTTCATCCACCGCGTGATTAGATGTTGGTGTGGAGAGGACACAGCGTTATACGATATGGTTATACAATTCTCCGGTCGGTCATGACGCGCACGATACACCCTGTCCCCGCAATCTCTGTCAACTGTTCATTCAATCGACTCAGCCCAAGGACGCGTGGACCAAGAGCGAGAACCGCACCTTTTCATGCCATCCGAGCAACACGCTCCCGCTGACGTCGCCCCACCCGGGCATACCCATGCCCTTGTAAATATACTTCATTAACGTGTCTTGTTCGTCTTGAGAGAGCGATCGGAGGACTGTGGGAACGTCTGTGGATTTGGTGCTGTTGAGGACAGAGACGACGGTCTGCAGCGTAAGGTTCTGGCGGACGGAAGATGTGAGCGTGAGATGAGGGCAAGCGAAAGAAAGACGCCGGACGAACCTTGGCTTCATCGACATTAGGCCCAAAGGGGGGGTTTTCCAGCGCGATGTTGAGCGCGCCCGTGATGTCGCCTCTAAATCAACCCCCGGGACAACGATCAGCGCACACTACACGCGACGGCGCAAGTAGGACGGGGGACGCACTTGTTCAGCGCGGTGCGCACGGCGAGCTGTTTTTGTTTAGCGTCGCTCAGGACCTGGGCGGGGTCGCGGGGGTCGGGGTCGTAGAGTTCGGATTCCTGGAGGACGTCTTCATCGAACTGGTCGACGTCAAGCTTGCGAAAGGACATTGTGAGGGATGTCTGGCTTAGGTAAGGCGTTGTATCTTATCTACTTTTGCACGGAGGCAGCTGAATTTAATTTCCTGTAGGCGAAGATGCTTCGACACTGAAGCACAACAACGACAAGGTCTTCGTTGGTGTGGTGTGTACTGCGAAATATTAATTTATCGCATAGCATACTCGATTCAAGGTTACATAGACGAAAGACGGCTAGGGAGTCGCCAAGAAGTATCTGTGGAATACGCATTCTACACGAGATTGAGGTAATTAGTAGAAAGCTTAGGATAGACCGATTGAAATATGATGTGAACAATGCTAGTGAACAGTTCGATCGCATTCAAAGTCAGTCCTTGATCGTCTCTGATGGTGTTCAAAAGGAGAGTGAAGCGAAGAGAAGCTGGAATGGACGGGCAAGTATTCCCGGATCACGGGAACAAATAATAACTACTGTGCGAATCATCAACACAAATCTCCCTGGTCGACAAAGACGTGTTCGCCCTGACGATGCTCTTGCGATGTACCGTCAGCATGTGCGTAACCGACTAAGTTCTTCGTGCCGCTTTCGAGAGTCACCGATTGGTGAATTGCAATTTGGCTGGTTAGTTCAAAATTGCTGTCCTGCGTTCGACTGCTGTAAATGAGTGAGTCCGTGAGCATCGAGTCTGTCTATGTACACACCTCGACTTGGAGGGATCAAAAGATAGGAGTGATCTTACTGCCCTGGAAGATACAATTACACTGCAATCCCCAAGATCAGCCATACAGATGCCAGTAAAATTGGATGGTATACCTAGTAGTAGCAGCTATCGCCTTCTCGTCAGCCATCTGTGCACGTTCCCGCCACCAGCTTACCAATATTTGAAAAAATCATCATCAAGGCTGGACTGCAGTTGAATCACGGAAACCCGAAGATTTTTTTTCACTCTTACAATTGAGACTAAGCAAAGAGAATACCTATAGGTGACGTTAAAATGCAGTACGGGGATGAAGGGGAAGGGCTCCCTACCGCTGGCAAGAGGTAGGCTATCCCTGCTACAGCAAAATACAAAATACCGTGTGTACGCAAACGTGTCTTCAAAGGGGATCTACATTTCTGTCTTGATAGCCCCACGACCGATAGCAGGAATACAAGTAAGTCATAACACATCGCTGTTGAATATCGACTAAGCAGAGCGCTAGGTTGCATGCAATGAAATAACTCACTACAAATGAAGGTTGCTCCGTTTAATTTGGGGTTGTCGAGATACACATTACAGGCACCGTCCTCCGCTACTGCTCTAAAGGACGTAGCGTCTAAAGCAAAGATGTGAGCAGTCGAAAATACTAGAAAGATGAATTCGCACCAATCATTAACACGGCCCACAGTCCCAAGGAAAGGACGAATAGCACAAAAAGTAACAAGCGAAAGTCCTTCCAGATCACACATCTACACATGTTATAAGTTAGGGGCAGCTCATATCATGGGAACTCACGTGCGAATCGCAAAAATGGTCGAGGAACACCCCACCGGAATGCCACCCGATAGCTATTGTCGATGATTTCTCAGAAGAATAATTTTATGTAGAGCTGGGACAATTTCGCTCACAGCAGTCAGTAGCGTGGTAGCTGATAAGACGAATTAGCCGCATGAAGTATATAGACACGAGATCAAAACTGACGTAGGCAAGCGATCTTCACCGGAATCGGGCTTATGCCAACGGCGCTGTGCAGAGAAATCAGTTTATCACTTCCCTCACCAACGTTTGATCACATACAGCAGGATGAGGTAAACGAGGAGGAGTGTCCGCCCAATAATGTAAGGGATCTTCCCCGATTGTCCTTTAACCCGAAACAAGACAGACGTGGGTGCTCACCAGTGACCAACGAAAGGACAAGCGCCTACAAAGGATTGCGTATTCGATATCAAGTGTCAGGATGTACTCCCAACTTGTAGGCTGTAATTTGAGCCTGCTCACTATCCTATAAGAAAAAACGTACCCAAAAAGCCCTAGCAACAGATAGACGATATTCGCATTCATGATGGAGACGGCGGGTTGAACCGCTGGGACTTGCCATTGGCTCATCCTGCTAGTAGGTCCAAGTAAATGCCACACGACAGGTTTTTTGATTAGATTCGGGGAAGGGCAAACCGTACGCTCATAATACACGTCTCATTTAAGACTGAATTCACGTTTCATAAAAGTTTCAGAACGGCGTTAGAAAGCCTTCCCAAAAAGTGGAACTAGCGGTCAACGTTGCAACATCACTCCGACCGTTCTCTTTCACAGCCTCGGTCGCGATACCCTAATAGTTGATCCGCATCACATTCTCCAACAGCAACCACGCAGTTAGTTCCTCATGTGTACACTACTAGCGCTCACCCCCATTTGACCTCCAATGCCTCGCTGCCACGCAAACCTGTCCCCGACGCGCACTATCGGGTGTTCTGAAATTCCGGTGTCTTGGTTATTTTAAAAGGCCACTCGAGACCTCCGACAGGTGTCCGATGCCCGGAAAAATCGACATTCTGGACCTGCCGTTACCTCCCTTTTGGCGGACATTAATCGACCCTGCAACCCTCTGATGCAAGGCAAAAATCTTCCACCGGATATTGATCTTACGATCGATGGCATATTGACTCAACCGCAGCATCGGGTTTGCTGCGCATTTCGTAGGCTGTAAACAGTTTTTTCTCGCGCCCAACCTTTACTTATGCAGGAAGCTTCCTCGTCCCTCACAAGGCACCATACTCTCAACGTTGATTGCATCGGTCCGCTTTGTCACTCATTTCGCTTCCTTCCTCGGCATTCGCCTTGAACACAGCGACTAACAGTCGCACCCGAATATTCGGACACTTGCCCCGCGGACTCGTCAGCGAAGATTGGTCCTTCAAAGTCCAAGTTGTTTTACTGTTAAATAAGATCTCCGACCTCGACCTTCGATTGTCCCTACGAGCACATTCTCTCTGACCGATCACTAGCACACCAGAGATCTTTTTGTCGTGTCCGCTCTACGCATCGAAGTCACCGTGGGCTGGTGGCTAGCATTACGTTAGTGCCACATTACATCTCTCGAGCACGGAGATTGGTACCTGAAATATTTGTTTTACCGTTCTTCTTCGTCAGCTGTCACCATCACGCATGTCGCTGGGAAAATCGGCCATCCGGAGTATCATTAAGTTGGATTCTCTTGCTTCTACATGGCGAAATCAATCATATCTGACCGGAGGATAGCTATTATAGTCTTATATCTCTCAGCATTATCTAGGGTCCATGAGTCACAGGACACTCCAACCATCTTCTACTGAACAATCCGTCAGGCTGCCGAAGTTATCCACATATCGATCGTACGTGCATAAGTTTTGGGCGATATCCCTGACATCCTTTCCCTACATGTAACGTAAAGCTTTTCTTTTGCCTTGAAATTATCTTTAGCCTTTCTCTTTGCCCCACAGTGGTTAAACGTTGCGATGCGTGCAATCCCGCCTGTCGTTACGACAGCCAATTCTGATAGGCTCCGTGAATATCGCGGAACTTGAGTTTTCATATACAACGGCACGGTTTTGGAGGATCAAACTTCCTTTATTCGTCCAACGCTCGAGCATTAAAGTTAAATTCTACCTGATGAGTCGAATGCTGTTTTCGACGGTCTCCACGTAAAGGGCATGCTGTGGTCATGCACTGCTCCAGCGAAACCGTAACCGTTGGATGCAAGCAACCTTTTGGAATGATCAAGAAGTCAGTTTTGGGAGATAAGTATGTGGCATTGTGATGCATGTATGATTGAGCTCGAGGGTCGATGACCTCAATCAGGGAAGAACGGCCCGGTAATTGGACCGGTTCCCACCTTGCATTCTGAGGTAGAAATTACTTTGAATCACCTTACATCCGCATGCTTTGCAGACATTTGGCAGGGCCCGAAATGACTCGGATACTACCGAGTCAGTGATTTATTAGTATTTAGTGAGGGAGATACAATGGATGCCACAGAATCAAATGTTA
>JBBPMM010000188.1:0-46095 GCA_038090335.1 Solioccasus polychromus | reverse complement strand
AAGGAAAAGGAGAGGGAACGGGAGGGAAAGACGATCGTTGAGAGCGCCGAACGCAAAAGCGAGCGCGAGTTTGTTGTCTTGACGGTACGTGTGTTTACCCGTGCGTGACGGTGGTTGGTACTCATGCAATGTTAACATCTTCCAGTCGACGAGATCGCAGACGTATGCTGCCGAATCGAGTACGATCGCGTCGCAGTGGGTTGAGAGGATTAATTCGGCGTTGGCGCAGCCAAGGTCTCCCGGATGATCGACCATTGAGCGTCATGTCCTTTTTTTTTAATCGTGACAGCCTATAAAGGAGGTTTATTTTTTGGATGGGTTTTACCATTTACAGTAACATGCATCTGTTTTTTTACTTGGTTTCTTTTTTACTCTGAACTGGTGCATATGTTGGACGTCCCGTATTATTGATAACATTAGTGCAATACCTACTATTCCGTATGTGCAAGGTCTGCGGGAGGTGTTTTACTTGACGTATTCCCGCTTTTCTTGCTGTTAGCTCGTATGAACGCACGAGTTGATGATCCATACATTCCCACGAGTCTCGACTTTCAAACCAAGCCAGCCAAAGTCAGTCAATCCACACACACCACGTCGAGGCTATGCTAGCAGTTCCAGTAACCGGTTGTGCAGTACAGGCAGCGCTATTAGTTCCGGCGGAAGTGGTTTGCCGGCATATCTGTCGACGAACGGAAGTTCTAATAACCTGTCCACCGTTCAAGTCGGCCAGGAAATAGCCTCATTGCAACGTGATCACCTCGCGATTGCATAGTGTACCTTATGCTGTGTCGGGAACGGGGAGCTGGGCAGGTTCTCATTGGGAATCCGCATGGTTTTCGTACGGGCTCACTCGTCGCGGCTCGAGTCCAGTTCCGAGTCCGAACTGCGCGCACTGACACCTTCGACTTCCTGTATCACTGCAATGTTGCGCTCTTTCATTCTCCGTCTCAACGGGTTCGTTAAATGGAAGCCAATGACGAGCTGGACTCCACTCTCGTGAGTGACCAAGGCGCTGTTTGTGCAACATTCGGACACGGACGAGGACCTCCGATGTTGACGTTTCGTCGCAAAAGGGTTTTCTATCATCTTCATCTGGGAGATTGGCACCATTTTGCAAGATATTCAAGGTTCGATTCGTTCCTGTCGCCTTGAATCGAAACGTTTTATGATAGCTTTTTTTTTGCATAGAACTGTGATCGTATTTGTCGGATGCTTCGTTCTCCTCTACTTTTTAGTTCTTGCCGTTGCCAGCGTTTTAGTTTTCGCCATTGTCAGCGTCATGGCCTGCGCCTATTCTGTGCGTACCATGAATTTACTTTTGACTTGGGAAGAGAGGTAGGCACAGCTCCATTTTCATTTCTGGTTGCAAGGAAAACATTCAGCTCCGTTCATACACAACATAGAATCGACTGCCTCGTCTGCGGAGACTCCTTTGAGTCCCGAACCTGTCTTGTTGCGCCGTGCAGCCACGCTTTCTGCCCCGAATGTCGCATGGACATGGCCGTCGCCGCCCTCGCAGAGGGCAACGACGACTTGTTCCCCCTGCGCTGCTGCGGGCAACCGATCCCCCTCGACGTCTTCATCACATCGCTGCCCGAATCGTTCCGCGTATCCGTCGTCGCGAAATCGGGGGAAATGACCTTGCCTGCGTCGAAACGTCTGTATTGTCCCAACGTCGCGTGCTCGGCGTTTCTGGGCTGCAAGTCGGAGGATGATGGACGGGGCGGTTTGGAGATCGCGGCGGCGGCGGTGTTGGTGGCTGTGTCGTGCCCCCGCTGTCATACCAAGACGTGCCCGGCCTGCGGTCAGAAATCGCACGCGCCCGTGTCGTGTCGGCCGGACGCCCTCACGCGCGAAGCGATGGGGTACGCGTCGGCCAAGGGATGGAAGGTCTGTCCGGGATGCAACGTGATCGTGGAGCGCACGGTCGGATGTTCGCAAATGAAATGTCGGTGCGGAACGCGGTTTTGTTATCGATGTGGGAAGACCGGGTGTCGGTGTGGTTACTGAGAGATGGCCAGAGGAAGGCTATTGGTTACCTTTTTTTTTCGAAACGGACGTGATTTACTTCCGCTACATGTGAACCGGGTAGACGTGCAAAAGCGTTACCAATGAACGTCTATAATTGTATCACTGAGACGTTTTGTTTCTCTCTTTCAATTGTCAAGGTCGTTTATCTCTTTAAGACGGACGTTGTTGATGGCGCGAAATGATTGGGGAAGGAAAGGAAACAGCGGGCTGGTCACTCGATACAAGGATCCAAGCCGTTTCACTGTTATCTTCTCTTAGACAACATGAAAGTCGGTCAGTGTCAGCTGGTTCACAGGTATGAGGGTAACAGTTGATTTCCATCTAGGTTCCAAACACGATTGTAGATAGAAAGCATGTAAAAGAATGTATAATACGAGGAAAACATACTGACGTAAATCCCAGACCTGAAAACGGCGCGCCACAGCACCCGCCATCAGTTTCCACCTTCTTGGGCGTCGGAGGATCCCCGGATCTATCATCATCAAGTCACCACACTGATTATTGGGGATATGCACAAAGTAATTTTACGGCTCATTGCTCTATGTGTCGCAGAGAATTCACCAAAAAGTCACTCGGTCTTCACAAGTTTGTGAGAGACTTCGTGAAGAAAGAAGTGACGGACCAACAGCATACTTCGTGTAAGTCGTTCATACATGGTTGTATTGAATTTGATGTAATTTTTGACATGACTGTTGCATGTGGGCTTGTATTTCGTGATTTCTAGTGGCACACTTCACTCATGAGATGAAATAAAGGATGTTCGTCGCGCATCACAGATCAAGAACCGGGTGAAGTCCAAAATGGGATCTCACAGCATGATGAGGATGAGTCCAACACAAACCTGCTATCAAAGACCAGTTCTACCAAGCAATATTATGAAATCACTAGACCATGATTTCTTCAAACTGTCTAGAAAGTTAGAGGGTGTTCTCCTCCCAAAAATGTAAGATGTTCTCTGCAATTGCTAATATGGTTGTAACTCTTTCCTAGATTACATTGAATACTACAAGCATATTCTGATGACAGACCATTCTTGATTGAGCTTGTCATGCAGTGTGTTACTATACCCCCTTTTAGATATCTGCATCTAAAAAAATGACTAGGTCTTACATCAGGGTTTGTTCATATGCAAGATGACTGATCTTGGCTGGACCCAGTTCAGTTTCTTCTCAGAAAATGGTGGTGTGATCATTCTAGAGCATTGCATGACAAGATATCATGCAAATGTCATTCATGCTTATAGTTTTTTTATTGACATCCCAATCACATATCTAGTTTTCTGGACCTTATTGCTGGTGCACCTGGATCCTTCTTTGTGCCAACCCTCAACATTGATCTGGTGTGGCACACACACCAGCTCATGGCTGGTCATTATCAAAGGGACTGCAAGAATCCAGTAAACTGGTATATCAACCAGTAAGTACAAATACCTAAAGATTGAGTTATTCACTCATTCAGTTGATATTCAGCAATGACAAGGTTGAGGAAAATCATCTCTCAACAGCATTTGATGACACCTATCATGCTTGGATTGTATGTTGTGTTCTTGAAGAGATAACCATGTTAACATTTACTATCCATTGCTATAGGATAGATATGGGGTTCCATACATGTACTGTGGGTGCCTGCATTCAAGTATGACTTTTTCCCAGTGCCTACAACATGTATTCTCAGTAAAGAAGCCTGCAGACTTGGATACAGCACTCCAACCACCAGACATAGTGACATCTGGCACACATCCAAGTGACCACAATGTAATATTTTCCATGCATCACATCAAAAGTCTGAGCATCAATGAATCCAAGAAGCATGCAAAGCATCCAATGCCAGTCCATCTGATGCTAGTGACATTGGCATATGACAAATTAGCATGTGTAATCATCTAGAACCTTTTCTGTACCCTGTCCCACTGCATTATGCACTGGTCAGTGGGTGTGTGGTGGGTGTTGGCAGTGTCATTGACAAAGGTGCATCTTTGGTGGGTGCTCAGCATGCATTGGTATGTAGTTTGATTACATCTTGATTTTGCCTATGCTCATAAGAATTGGATGGTAGAGGACTGTAGGAGGGTGGTATGGTCTAATGAGACCAAAATCAGTTTCCTTGGGTCAGATGGATGCAAATATGTGTGAAAAAAGCAAGATGAGGGGTTGAATGATAGGTTGGTTTAAGGAACCATTAAGTTTGAAGAGGGTTTCTTGATGATGTGGGGCTCTATGGCTTTGCAGTGAGTTGGCTATGCTGCTAAGATTGATCATAGTATGAATGAGGACCTTTATCTTGAAATTTTGAAGGATGGACTCCTTAATACCTTGAAGCATTATGGTCTCAATCCTTTTAATGTTACCTTTCAGTAGGGCAATGACCCCAAGCATACTTGCAGAGAGGTGAAGGAGTGGCTAGAGGAGTAGGATTTTGGGACTATGGTGTGGCCTGCATGGTCTCCTAACTTGAACCCTATTGAACATTTTTAGGGCATTTCAAAAAGAGGCTTGCAGTGTATGAGCACCCTTCTAAGGGAATTCATGAGTTGTGGGAGAGTTTAGATGTAGTGGGAGAAGATACCAGTTGAGAAATGTTAGAAGTTAATTGAAAGCATGCCTAGAAGGGTTCAGGCAGTGCTTAAAGCAAAAGGAGGCTATACCAAGTATTAAATACCCTTTGTAGCTCAAAAGCTCTAAAACCCTTTCAATGGTGTTACCATTTTATATTGCTTATAACTCAACCAAATTTGGACCAAATCACATAACATAGGGGCAATTTTATAAACAAGAGTATGTGCTATCTTTCTCTCCAGCAAAGCTTTACAGTATGTGATTGTTCCAGGTGATTTCAATGCACTTCATGCACTGCACCAGGGTTAGTTATTTGAAAGGGTTTTGGAGGTCACTGTATGGATGTATCAAAGTAAACTCATACCCATACCCATCCATACCCATACCCATACCCATACCCATATCCATGCTTATCCCTAGATGTTACGGTTTTACTATTACTCCCATTCTTTTCTTTTCTTCCTATCTCTTCCAAACCTAATCCCGATATCATCTGTCTTTTGATTCTATATTTTCCGTTTTCCAATTCCTTCTGTTTTCACCTCGTAGCACTGGGGCTATGGGTTACCTACTATAGCAATCATCCTCCAGAACATTCTAGATAGTTTCCTTTTCATCTCCTGGTCTGTGCACCATTCCTTTACCTATAAATAGGTAGACTTCTTGTCCCTGTACCTTAGCTAGTTCTACGCAATTCAAGCTTAGTAACCAGCAAGCCGCTCAGGAGGAGTGAGACCACCACCATTCCAGTACTTCAGTCCACGGCCTTGCAAGGCTTCATCGTACATCACGGTACAACTTATCAGCTTATCATCCTCCTTGCTACTGTCCAGTAGGATATCCCTCAGGTCTGTGTCGATACCCTCTACTGGGAGATGACTGTTCTAGTTCTGATTGTCTTGGGATTACCACAAAGACATATCAGCATCTTCCATCAAGTGTATCTCATAAGTTACTAGCTGAGTTACTAGCCTCAGCGTAACACTAGAAGCAGTTGGGTTGGAAAGAGTGGAGACTGGGATGTGGATCAGGGTGTGGATTGAGATGGGATGGGAATGCTAGAGGTAGAGGGGGTGGTGGGAGTAACTGTGGGGGTGAAGGTTGCAATAATATACATTGGAACACCTTAGGTTATCTTTTTATCCTGATACTTGCAAGCAGTGACAGGCATCTACTATATGTACAGTATCCAATCAAATTTCCACTCCTAACCATCATCGTTATCTCAGATTGTGGTACTTACCAAGCAAGCAGGTCACTTGGCAAAAGCTTCCTGGTTCTTGCACACCATGTATGCTATATTGAAGAAATTCTATTCATCATTTTTGATCATTGCCACCACCCTGACCACTCTTGAAGCATTGAACAGAACTGCTCCACTGCTGATTTACAGTAGCTGCACTTGTCCAGACATGCCATACATTTAAAGAACCTGCTCTTGATGTGCTTTGGTTTAAATTGATTGACCTGTTTTCATTGGCATCCTATCTACCCAAACATTGTCAATCATCCAGCAAGGTATTTCATGTTTCTCATTTTGACCAGCTACTGTACTTATACCTCCTTCTGTTGTTACAGTGTTATTTGTTGAAGATGTTACTATTCAGTTGAATAAAAGTGTGCTTTATTAGGCTTGAACCAATGACTTCAGTCATGTGTTTACCATTAAGCCACTCCAACAGTTAGTAATTCTGGTCACATGATTAATGACTTAGATTACACAATTCTAGTGAAATATCACATCATCATGATGTTGTATCATACTGTACCATGATCATGTCATAGATGGCCAGGAATACTATCCAAGAGGATATGACCCAGTTATCATGACTATTATATTCACCAATAGGATTAGATCCATATGTATGTCATGGTGAAACCATTCTATTATTGTTATCATCCTATAGCAACTCTGAAACTTATCTGACCTATCATATAGCAAGTTCTTATCTGTTGATATAGTTCAAACTCCACTTTAACCTTATTACCATAGAGTATAAGTACTGGGCACATATCCTGTCTTTTTCTCTAATCAAGTTCTTTCATCTCTTCCACTATCTGTTGAGCCTTAGCTCCAGAAAGTACCTATCAACTTGATTAACAGCTCTATTCTCACAAGTGAGTATCTCCCACCTGTACTCAACCTCTGCTTCCATTGGAGTGTCTTTCTGCTTTGCTGCTCCACATCTCCAAGCTTTGTTCCACTTCAATATTATTCATTTTCCAGACCATGCAATGAAGCAGAGTGTGATAAGCTTTGGAACTACATGCATCATGTCTGGCATATAACTGGCTTTTCAAGTCTCAAGGGATGCCTAGACTCTCCTTGCATCTCTGCAACTTTCAACCAACCACTTGTTGACCTGCTCTTCTCCAGCCTTTAGCACTTGATTTGGCAAGGTGAGAGGTTCTTGTTTCCCATGGTTTACTTGGCTAGTCCTCAGTTGACATCCCTTGATATTCTCGGCACGCCTGGCAAGAACATGTTCCCCGTTACTCACATCTTCTCGGCAGATTGTTCCCCGATGTCCGAGTCCAAATATTTTCCAAATTCGGATCCGGGCTGCGCATGATGTGACATTTGGCCAAAGAGTTTACCAGTACTTACGTCGCTGGGACTGTCTCCAAGTAGTGGACTGTCTGGACATCGCCTTGTCCATGAACATGATCCCACACCTTGCCAATAACCCTGCTTTTACGTGGTTATCGTTTACGTTCAACATAACTACCCGACTAGATCCCGCCTCCCAATTCCACGCTCGTCTTCTCGCACCTCGTATACCTAGAGATCATATCCGACTGGTTAGATTCCGTGACGCACTTGATCTCCCACCTCCGACTCCCCACGGTCGAGATCCTCATCCTCCCTTTTTCCTCTTGCCCCTCTGGCGTGGCTCTCCAGTTGTACCTGACGACGATTCGCGACATATGCTCGCCCGACGTCTTGACTGACTTTCAGCTTCTCAACCTCGGGTGCATTGCGGTTCACGCATGTAATTTCATCGAGCGTACGTCACACGATTTCCATCTTACCCTCCACGATCTCCGTCCCTGCATGTCGTTCGCCAACCTCCGTGCCATGCACGTTAACCTCGAGTGGTCGATTGATTTGACGGACGGGAACCTACTTGATCTAGTCGCTGCATGGCCCAATATGGAGCATCTTCTCATCAACGACGAGTGGGGCTGGAGAACTTCCGAGGGGATTGCGGTGAACGGCCTGTTACTGGTTTCGCAAAAGTGCAGGCGGCTGCGAGAGCTTTGTATGCCATCGACGCACGGAGCCCTACTGACATGTCTCGAGAGCAGGTCCTGGATGTCTCTTCAAGACCTCGACTCTCGTTGAATGTTGCTGATTCTCCCGTTCAGTCGGAATTCGTACCTGCTCTAGCCACTGTATTCTCAGGAATCGGTTTGTCTTATAACCGGTTCTCAGCTTGGGATGGAGACGAGATGGGAGAAGGTCAAGTTATTGATGAATATAGATCACTGTGGAAGGAGGCGTTTTTCTTAGATCATGGGTGCCCTGATACCATAGCACATTAGTATAATCGAGTTTCGATGAATGAGGAACGAAGTGGGTTTTAAGTTATTCTTCCCAACATTTTTGTCACCGCTACACAAAAGCCCCGCATGGTAGATGATTGGCTGGAAATTAGGACAGTATACAATACTCTCGTCCAGGGCGCATCAACCAGGAGGAAGCAGGCTGGCATCCACGGCACCCCCTTCCTCAGATACATCATCTGCGTCATCCTTCGACCTCGCAATCGGCGTACGTGGCATCGCCATGAGACCTAGAGACAGATATCAATCGGTTATCCGTAAAAAATATAGCATGAACTGGCAACTCACCCGTTCTTGCACTCTCCAATATTCCAAACGGTTTCAAAAGACTCAAAAACGCGATCACGCGATTCGTCTTGGCCGTCAACTCCACGATAACGCTGTTGTCGCTCACATCCACAATCTTTGCTCCAAACTGGTTGGCAAGGACAGAGATGGACTGCAAGTGCTGATGTTTTAGCCGGAGCGCTTCCGAGGCCGTCAGGGGAAGCGGCGCGGGGTGGTCTACGGCGGCTGCCTCGGGATGCCCACTTCGTTCAAAGTTGTGTGCTAATACCGCCTCGCGTTCAGCTTTGGAGGCGCTGGAAGCGGAGACGGAGTGGGCAGAGTGTGCGTGTGATGGAACTCGGCGGGGTTCGTGCGAGGGTCCACCGACAAACTGGTCTTCGAGGTACTCGGGGCCAAGGATGGAGACCTTGACGAGAAGCAACTCACGCGAGATCACACGCGTGTCGGTATAGTCGAGGACAGCCCACACGGGAACCTAGATCACCTTAGTGAATACGCGTCTCTAAAAGCAAGCGGACAGGGAAAAAAGTGTGTACGTACGAGGTCTTCAAGTTGTCTGCGTGCTTGTTCAACAACGCTGTCTTGACCGCTGATGACGATCGACATGCGACTCAGGTCGCGAATTTCTGTGCGACATACCACGAGGGAGTCGATGTTGAAGCCTCGACCGGCCAAGATGCTAGACACGCGTGACAAAACCCCAGGTTCATTTTGAACGAGGCAATTGAGTATATGTCTGAGACAAAAATACGCTGATTAGTGACTGATATGCACGCTGAAGGAATCAAGGCTAAAAAAAGGAAGCGGAGAGACAAACTTTTTATAAGGTTGCAAGTTCGGGGGAGGTGTATTGTATAGGATGTTGGTTACAGCCTCTTCTGCGCTTCGCGAACGAGGGACGTCAGACACCGGGAGAGGCGGAGGACGAATCTTCTGCGTGCTTTTGTAGTCGAGGGCCGAAGTGGAGTCATCTATTGGCCGAGGTGGTTTTGGAGGTTCCTCGAGCATTCTTACGAACGATGTGGAGGTGAAAGAGCGAGTCCTGGCAGTCCTGGACAGCCAACGCGACGTGGATGCAAGCATCTTTTCTGCCAGGAAGATTTTTGAGTTCAAGCGTTAGGTCTGACTCGCTCGGTTATAATTACCTAATTCGTAGTGTAATAGTACACTGGGTAGCAACAAGTACAATCATCGTCATGTCGTTTTTTGGAGACCGTCTATACATTCCTTGATCAGACGCACCGTTTCGTTCTTATCATACTGCACAATCACACAGTCCTCGTGTGGGCATTTCGATTCCCAACATGCCGTCGCCTCTGGCCACTCCGTCAATCCCACATCCACGATCGTGTCTCCCAGCGGTCTACAATCCATCTCCGCAATGATTCTGTGTTTGAGCTCGCGCCAGTTGTGATGATCTATCGGGCGCCTGCATCTTGAACAATAAGACACGGGATTTGCACTGACGAACGGGTGTTCATCCAGCTTCTTACGCAGTTCTTCTCGTCTTGATCGATGAAGCTTTAGGAGGGCGAGCGCAGAGCGCACGTCGACCCTTGCAAGCATTTGCCAATTTTCGTCCTGCCATAGATTCATCGAAAGACTCCGTTGTGAGGCAATTTTGGCCTCCTCTGTCCATCCACATCGCGATGCAGCAGCGTACAGCCGGAGAGGCTGCTCGCTGAGTGGTGGCGTGAGCACGGCGATGCGCACGAGAGATATGGGACCTGGCATCTCATACTTCTCCGAGGCGAATAGCAACGCGTCGACGTCGTCGAACGACGTCAATGGTCGAATAGCAAAACCACTGATCATGCGAAATAAGAGTTCGAGCGTGGTCGAATCTTCATCAAGATGGATCGTCTCGGGATCTGCAGTAGATGGATTCAGCACAGTTCGCTGACCAGGGCCAGTGCCTCTCGCTGTGTTTGGTGAAGGACGGGGAAGTGAAAATAGAGCGCGGAACCAGCCAGACGTGGTTTTCAGAGTGAATGTATGCATACAGAAGCGAACGAGGTCGCGCGAAACCAGGACAACATCTGCGTCTGGAGAGTCGAATTCTGGGTGGCTCATGGGCTCGACCCTGGGGGGTGGTGCAGAGAAGGGATTATCATCTGTAGCAGCAGGGTAGTCTTCAGAGGCGGATGCCATCAAGTGTTAGTCAAGAAATGTAACGTCGTAGAAGATGAGCGTAAATTGATGTTGACACAGCATTGGCTTTTGAACTCGTTCGACTATGTCGTTGTCAACTTCCAAGTCGAAACCTCTTTCGCTTAGCGACACTCTGCGTGACCTTGCTCTTTTGCGTGCTTCCGATGTCAACTTTTCGAACATCCTTTCACAAGAGCCTTTAGCCAGGGGCAATGGTGCAGAGGAATCCGAATTGTCGAGGTCGACGGAGAGGTCACATGAATTCGTCTGTCAGACCAGGGAGGCTCTTAGGGTTTACAACAGTGGGGAGCTGCAGAGGAAGCGCGCCGAAATACAGAAGGTCCAAGGAGAACTTGACGAGGTGTTGAAAGGTCTCTCGTAGGGTAAGCGCTTGCGCATTCGTCCCATCTTGCAGGTTAACAAAAAAGATAGCAGCTGGCTGTTGAGTTGTTGGGTGGTTTTCACGGTTTGCGCCGTCCGTACGTGGCATGTTGCACCTTTCAACAACACGAAGAATCATTATTCGAAGACCCATGACCCATCCGTTTCCCTAAGTCTACTCGAATCTTCTGCCCTGGAATATTCCTGGAAGCGATCATCGATCATCGTCCGGTATTCGTATCCGGGTCTTTCAAATTTTATCCTCGGTCTATTCTTCTATTTTAGGCGGCCTTGGAGAGCGACAGTCTCGACTAATTGCTAATATAAGTTGTGGCGGTCGGACCTGGATGCCCGGGACCCGGTGTTAAATCATATCGATCTACCGCATATAAGGGCCTTTGCCGGTGATTCATATCGTAGGGTTTGCCAATTCGAGAAGGACCACTGGGCTCGTGGAAGCCACGAGGTCACTACCAAATGGCTCTCATCCCTCGTCGTTGCTCCCGAACATCGTGTGCGGTTATTACAGTGAGTGCGCCCTCTTGAATCCCCACCATTTCCAGAACCTAATCGTTAGCAGTCTTCTGTAGACACCGCAAGTTCCTTTGGGTAATGTTAAACCTATCGTCAGGGTGAGACTAAGAGCATACCTAAGATCCGGGCTAATACGCCCCAAAGCGCGCGGCTCGAGTCAATCCGTAACATCGTTGTTGCAGGAGAAACTGGTGTTGGGAAAAGTTCCTTGATCAACCTTGTCACTGGTGAAGACCATGCCATCACAGCGAACGACGTTCGTGGTGTTACCATCGGGACGGAATGTCATGATTGGGTCACCGAAGCTCAGACGTTCCGTCTTTGGGATACGCCTGGTCTTAGCGAAGGCTCATTCGGGACTGTGCCCCCAAAGCAAGCACAGGATGCGCTCCGATCCCTTCTCACGGAGTTGAGTAGAGGTGGTGGCGTCCACCTCTTGATAATCTGCATGCGCGGACTTCCCAGAGTCACGAAAGGCATGAAGGTGACTTATGACACCATTGTGCGGATTCGCGACAAGGTCGCCCCAGAAGTCCCACTTGTCACTGTCGTAACCGAGCTTGAGAAAAGATCCGCCCTACCAGATATTATTCTCTCTATGGATGAATGGTGGACAAACAACGTTGCGACGCTTTCTGACTACAATATGATGTTCTCCGCTCATGCTTGCATCACAACCTTGCCCGATGATTGCCATCCCAAGTTGCCCGGTCGTCGTCTGCTGTGCCAAGGACTCGTTCGCCAACTTATCGTCGAAGGCGTTTCGCCGAAGCTAGCTCACAACATTGTAATCGCGGGTGAAATTGGGGTTGGGAAGAGTTCCGTGATCAACCTCGTGCTCGGTTCCGCATGGGCTGTTGTTTCAAACGATGTTAGCCCTGTTACAACCTCGACGAGTTCTTTTGATTGGGACATCGGTAGTCAAACGTTCCGTCTTTGGGACACCGCTGGTTTAGGGGAGGGATCGCATGGCAAGCGAGCGCAGGAGGCACTTCGATCTTTATTCACGGACCTCAATGAGAGAGGCGGGCTCCATCTACTAGTCATTTGCATCCGCGGCGCCCCCAGGGTTATGGCAACTTCGAAAAAGGTATATGACCAGATCATGAAACTGAGGGAAAAGTTCTTTACCTCGGTGCCTGTGGTCGCAATCATCACAGGCCTGGAGAATATATCCACCCCATTCAATACCGCGCGCTCTATGGAAGAATGGTGGGCGATCAATTCGGGTCTGTTTTCTGACTACGATCCGCCATTCTCCGACCACGTTTGCATTACCACTCTACCCGACGGCGGACATCCCCATGTTCCCAGGCGTCGCGAGGTTTGCCAAAATCTCGTGCGCAATCTCATTATGAACCAATCTCTCCATCCGAAGACCGTCCCCCCCAAAGATTTACATGTTTTATTGTTTGGAGAGACCGGTGTCGGAAAGAGTTCTCTTATCAATCTGCTTGCCGGATGGCAGATTGCATCGGTTTCGCCGGACAGCGCCCCTTGTACCCTTGACGCTTCTGAGTACCAATTCCAACTCGGCTCCACCACCATCCGTTTATGGGACACCGTTGGCCTGGAAGAACCCGAACGGGGCCCGAACGGATACGTCGGCGCCATCGAAAAGGCTGTCCAACTCATTCGAAGATTGAATGCGACGGGTGGCATCAGCCTGTTCCTGTTCTGTATACGTGGGAATAGAATTACGGCGACGACGCAGAGCAACTACAGACTTTTCTACGAAATCCTAGGGAAGAAAGAAGTGCCGGTCGCGCTCGCAGTGACCCATTTGGAGAGAGAGGTGGACATGGAGGACTGGTGGCAGCGGAACGGCAAGACACTCGAAAAGAACGGCATCCAGTCGGCCGGTCACGCGTGCATCACAACACTGGACGGCCATCCCAAGTTTATCGAGTCGAGGGACATCCTTCATGGGCTCCTGGCGCGCTTTGACGAGCAGGGCAAGTTCTCGATGCCGTCCGAGGCTTGGATCGGGCGCATCTTGAAGGGACTGGGTTCGTTGGTGGAAAAGAGTTTTCCCAGGGGCAAGGACTTGATCCGAATTTTGACTAAGCGTTGCAACTTGGACTCTGAGGTTGCGCAGCGGGTGGCCGCTTGCATTGACGTGGACGGTTGACACCCTTGCTCAAGGTTAGCTCAGCTGCCAGCTGAACCTTACCACAATGTGCCCTGATAAGCTTTACATATCATTGCGACCGTTGTACATAATCATTCTAGCCGTGTCGACGGTGTTGTATTGTCGAATTTTGACATTCTACGCCCTGTTCGAACGTGGTGGCAGCGAATGCCGGCCCGGGAGCCTTACGTTACATGATTGTCTTCACAGCCCTCTACTGGATCCCGACCTTTGTCAGACCCCCCCCCCCCGCTTCATAGATCAGAAGCAAATCAGAACATTGACTTTTCTAGTACAGCCTTTGGTTTTCCGTGACGCGGTTTTAGCCGCAGGATGAATAAAGAAATTTTGAGAGGCCCTGCGACGAAGACACGGATCATCGGCCATCCGAAAAATTTCGAGGCAGTGGGCGCTGGCGGGCCCTCTTGGCCGTGGGGAAAGGCGCTGGCTATGCCATCGAGGTCGTTGGCATGATCCATGGATGCCGGAGAACGGTTCCACGCTCACTCTACACCGTCTGTCCTTGATGCAGGATTGATCCGAAGGCCGATTATCTCCCTCTCAATATCCGAAGACGATGACGTTTCTTCGCATCTTTCGTCACAAAAGTTTTTTTTTTTTTTTTGGGTACTGTAGGTGATGCGGCTGTCGTCAGGACTGCATAATGAATTCCGAAAAAGGCACTCAGCATCCTGATAAGCAAGTGTGTGACTCCATTGTCACGTCCTTTCGATTGCTCGTCTAAGAGTTCGGGAGGTTGACATTTCACCCCACGTGACCATACTTGTTATCTAGAGTTCTGTCAAAGATACAGTTCTTTGTGGTCTCCTAGTCATGCACGGAATACACTCTCAACCAATCATCAAGGTCTCGGATCTAGCACGATACCACATCCACATTCGATAACCTAACGTTGGAATTCATTTGACAAGCAAGAGCTTTTAGGTGTGTTACCCATCTGTGTATTTTATGCCGTCGAATAGCTGTGTATATAGGAGTAAAGACCGATCTGGCTTACCGTAAATTTCATAACAGGCTCGTGTCACTTGTGGAAAGGTACGCACTAAGTTCCCAAGTACATACTTACGAGTGCGAGACCCTTTTCAGACGTCTCCTACCTCGGCTTCAATTACGATGGCAAACACTTTTTTGCAGTCTAGCTTATTCCTTCAATAGATCTGAGACATGAGTGCCGTGGGTTTGAACCACATTTCAAGCGGAGGTATGGTATGGATTGATTGAATTTTTCGTAGGAACTTTGGGCGACAAATTATTTCCCGTCCTAGCAGCGCTGTCATATCATACTCTTGGCTGGCCCATCACAATTTACAGGAAACCGTGATATCAACAAAAAATTAAATAATTAATTTATATCTAAGTATGTATAAATGAGCGTTCACTGGCTCTTCTGACAACCATGGCATTACCGTCACCAGAAATGACGCCACTTCACACGTCGTATCCCTCTTCTCCAACCGGTGTTGTGGACATCGATGCGGAAGCGCATTCTGCTGACATCGGAGAGCTAACTATGAACAACGTTGATGATTATACTCTCGGGTATGTCTCAGACGTTCAGCAGATCGCGAGTCTAGTTGACACTGGCGCGACAGTGGTTCACAATCTGGCTGTATCGAAGAGCCTGATATGCTCCAAATCTATTCATCTCAGTCTTCTCAATCTTTTGTTTTTCAATCCTTTGCAAATGATGCCGCTCCTTATTTATCAAATTACCAAGGATCAATGGTTGAACCAGTGGAGGGTATTACGGAGGCTACCTCTGACATGGAGGGTGGACTACTTCCCCCCCTTCCGGGCTACGCAGGTTATTCTCTTACTGGGTCGGATGAGATGACAGTTCTTCTTTCCCCTCCTGAAGCGCCATACGTTTCCGACCCCCTCTCGCGAGTTGTCCATGACTCAGTACCCGTTGACGCCGGACACGTTGCACGCCTCCTCCCTCCCCCCCACCTGACTAATGCTCAGCCGCATATCCAGCCTACGACCCATGCTATTCACCAGCCAATCTCGGTGTATGAAACGTTTTTGGGAGCCATTGGTACAATCTTTCCCTGTTTTACAACACACACAGCTCCTATCGTCAACGAAGCATCCCCCATCACACCTAATACCATAAACCCACACATCTGCCGATGTTCGCCTTCATGCAATATAGTATTGACTGGTTCCACCCGGCAACTACGTCACCATCTTAATCGCGAACACCGGTTTCACGGCTCCGCGAAAGAGTCCATTCAGTGTTTATGGGAGGGGTGTGAACGCTGGTTGCAGAGGGAGAACATTCCGCGGCACATCATCAGTTGTCACATCCGCCTGAGACACGAATGCCCATCTTGTGGGGTGACGTTTTCTCGCCGCGATGTCCAGTATAGCCACGCGAGGGTGTGTAGCTCTAGGAGTCGGGTGTTCGTTCCCCCCTCTCGTTCGGACGTATCACGTGGATACGCACGTTCGAACGTTCCCAGCGCGTCCAAGCCTTTCTGATCTTCCGTGATGAAAGCACAGCATACCCACACCCTTACGCTCGTCACGACAATAACGTTTTCACATCACGATAATCCCCATATCCATGCGCACTGGAATCCAATGTACTCGGTCCACTAGTACAACGATCGTCGGCTATCTTTCTTCTTCGGGTCCACTAATCTTATCAGCTGCTGGTAGCGGAATCGGGCTTCCGCTTGGACCGTTTGCCAATCAAGCTGCCCTGCGTCGTGTACGTATACTCACCGATATGGATATTTAATTTTCATACGCAAGCTTGTTGCCACACGCACTTGAGACGTCGAACACCCCTACGTGGACATCATTCTCCCAGGCTCACCGCAAAGAGCCATGCATACGAATGCAATGCATCGAGGCATGGGAAGTCCGTTGTCGGCATGTCCGTTTCCTCGGGTTTACCTGAAGCTCGTGTCTCAAGGTCTCATGTACGATATTTCCACTGGTAGGCTGACCGGTGGTGTTTCACGCTTTATGCGAGTTGCTCTAAATCACATAGATATGCATATTTTCTGTAAAACTAAACATGCGCGCAATATTTATTTCTAAGCGATCGGATTTGTGTGGTCGATTCTTATGTAGCTTATTTAAGAAGGCGTTCGGGAAACCCATTGCTCGTCAAGATTCAAAATTCTCTTTGTAAAGGGAATGAGATAATTTACATAGCTTAACGGAAATGTGTCGAATTTCTGATGAAATTTGGGCTGTGCGGACAAAATTAAAAAGAGGGTCCCGATATTCATGAAAAACTTGACGCCAACGCAGTGGAGGGGAGTAACTCCGAGAGCTGATGGCGATGCGTATTAGTAACGTCGAAAGTGTGGGTCCATAACGACATGGTGCGGCTGAATTTTGATGTTCCTGACAGTTCATGCACATGTAAACGGAATCTAGGTGAGATCGGGCTTGCCTCTGAGGCTTGGGCACACAGGACTCGGTATCGCCCGTGTCACATGATGTTAATATCAACTCACGTGATCCAAATAAATGGCACGCGGTGCGAATTCTCTATTCATCTCTTACTAACAATCAATCATGTCAGCAAAATCCAAGACCGATGTCAAGGTATTAAGAGGCCAAGAAGGTAAGAAGTCAAGCCATTAGGTCGGCTTCAACAGAGTACACCTGCGTTGCCTGCAGCCGAAGACGCCATTCTACAGTACATGAAAAAGGTGAGAATAATTGTGAATATATGCACCCTATGAGGTAGTTTCTGACGTGTTGAAAGATGAACAGACCTTTTGGCGCCGTTGACATCTCAGCCAACTTGAAAGGCGCGGTCCCGAAGGCAACGACAGCCAAGATCCTGGCCTCACTCGCCGAAAAGGGGGCGATCGTGCAGAAAACATATGGTATATGTGCCTTAAAAACGATCATGTGTATAACTGAACGCATGTTACATCATATAGGAAAGACCAATTTTTACGTTGCGAATCAAAATGACATCGGCACACTTGGCACCGATGAGATGGCAACGCTCGAATTAGAATGCAAAGTCACCGAAGAGGCAAACAATGCTATCTCTGCGGAAGTCAAACGGTTTCAATCAGGTCTCAGGAGACGCTTCAACGTGCTTGTCCTGACTGACATCGTGAACAGACCTAAATAAGCTCAAAAGCGCGCCTACCGACGACGAACTCAAAGTTCAGATAGAAGAGGCAAAAAAGACAGTAAGACCCGTCCTTTCAGGTTGTGATCGATGCTGACCGCTGAACTAGATTGTCTGTTTGTTGGAGAAGCTCGCACCTCTACGTAGCGGCGTACCACTCATATCATCTGATGACCTCGCTCAACTCGACACCGAGTGGAACAAATGGCGACCGGAGTGGAGCCGCCGGAAAAATATTTTTAATTCGTTAGTCTACGCACACCCTCTGGTTTCCCTTTCCTCGCAGTTGCACATTGAATGGCGTCGTATTCTAGATTTTGGCAGCTTGCGACGGACGCTTTACCACCTCAGGATGCCACTGCTCTTGCTGAAGATCTCGGAATCGAATTTGATACACCGGAACACATGTCGGTCGAACGTGGTCCCTTATGCGCAGGACCGGGACAAACCTCGAAGCAGAGTTTGAAGCGCAAGCGCGAATAAGTTGTATCCTTGTTTATACGTTTGCTTGAGATGCATATAATTTGTTTCCTCTAAAATTTTGGTAAGAAAAGCTGACTGTGTTAAGTTATGTAGTAGCGTGAGGAACCCTACAACAATACAGAAGATAGGTCCCTAGATATTGAGGGGTAATTGATCCGCAAAATCAGAGATGTAGGTAGCGGACGCCATGAACGCCGATGACTCCAGATAAGTTGGATTGGTGATCATTCATGGTCGTAGCTCGGAATTGAATCGATCAATCGTAGTGTTTGTAGGACTAGCCCTACAAAATGCAAAAAAAGTGAGAACCGGATCCATACGAATATTGAGCTGTCCACATATTTGAGCGGAGATTAAACTTTCACAACTCCCTGTCATCCCGCTGCATCCTAGATATGAAATTAGCAGTGGTTTCCACTCTATTGCAGCCGATCCATAACCGCAATCAGTTAAAGACTGTCAGGGACAGCCATTGCCATTCAGCAAGGTGGTGTGGCAGGATGTGTCATCATGATGGCATGCTTGTTCAATCTCTGCTCAAACATGTGGCAGTGTGCTCAGATAATCCTGCATGTTTGGAAAAGCCAATTCCCAGAAGGTAATTGAAATAATGGAAATGAATTCTGAATCTAGTGTAGCAGGTTGATGCCACATCCTCAAGTGCTTGCATGTTATATCCTAGTGCTTCATTTAGTGAGAATATCTCATACAAGTATTTCCACCTTTCCCTGGAAAAGAATGAATATACCAAAGAAATGGAATATTCTCAGTCCTACAGTGACTCCAAAAAGCATTGCTATGTTTAACCTTGATGCAGTGTGTGAAGTGCACTGCAAACACACTTAAGAATATCATCTGGCTTTAGTGAGATAAAAGATAGTACATACTCTTGGCTACAAATTTGCTCTCAGGATCATGTGATTTAGTTTAAGGGTTGTGAAGTTATAAACCATATAAGTCAATCATATCATTGCAATGCTTTTTTCACTTTTGATATCAAGTAGGGTATTAGTACTTGGTATAGCCATCCCTGGCCTTTAACACTGCTGAACCCTCCTAGGCATGTTCTCAATGAGATTCATACACTCCTGCACTGATATCTTCTCCCACTCCACCTGTGTTCTTTTCCATACAGCAACTCCTCTATTCCCTTAGGAGGATGCTGATAGGCAGCAAGCCTCCTTTTCAAAGTATCCCAGATCTGTTTAATGGGGTTGAGATCTGGAGACTGTGCAGGCCATACTATGGTTCTAAATTCCTGCTCCTCTAGCCAATCCTTGACCTTTTTACAAGTATGCTTGGGGTCATTGTTCTGCTGAAAGATGACATTAGGAGGATTAAGACCATAAAATTGCATGCTAGCTTGCAATTCATCCTTCAAAATCTGAAGGTAAAGGTCACCATCCATCCTTCCATCAATCTTAGAAGCATAGCCAACTCCCTCTCAAGTGATGCACCCCTACATCATTAATAATCCACCTCCAAATTTGATAGTACCTTATATCAGCCTATCACAAAGCCTTTCACCTGACTTTTTAAGCCCACTTGTGTCCATCTGACCCTAGGTGATTGATCTTGGTCTCATCTGACCATTGTTACGCTGAGGCTAGTAACTCAGCTAGTAATCCCTGAAATAGAATCAATACCCTAATCAATGGCGAAGTCCCAGTCATATGGTGACTAGAATGACTATGAATACGTTGACTCCTCTCTGTAGAAAGTCGATCCTAATGTGATAATCATTAGCAAAGAGTGTCACAACGATAACATGTATGTTGTAGAATGGTATCTTGGTGGTTTCACCCTAGGGTGGCTTGCTGGTTACTAGGCTTGGATTGTGTAGAACTAGCTAAGGTACATGTAGTGTGGAATTGGTATTTATAGTACAGAAGATGCACACAGACCAAGAGAAAGAAAAGGGAACTATCTAGAAAGTTCTAGAGAATAAAGACAAAATGGGTAATACTACAGCCCTGGTTCTGTAAGGCAAAATGGAAGAAGTCAGAATCATGGAACTTCATGGAACTTCATGGAAATGTTGGAGGAAATAGAACTAAGTAATGGAGAGAGATGGGATCGGATTGGAGTAAAGAGAAAAAAGGAAAAAAATCATAACATTACCCCCTTCACAACTTCCAGATCACTGAACTGGAGATACCTCTATGGGGCTATTATTTTCTCTGCCAGATGAAGAGTTTTCTTCAACAACCCAATGTGTGAGTGGGGGATTATTGATGGCATTAGGGCAATGGGAGGCCTTATGCCCTTGTACTCCACAGATATCACAAGGAAGGCCACGACAAGTGTCTTTTCGGTGACCAGGAGCCCACAAGAAACACTTTGGGCAGTGATATTTATGACACTCCAAGTACCAATGACCCCATTGTTGACATTTGAAGCATTGGCCATGTTGAACATTTGTGGAGGTAAACTGCAGATCATTCAAGGCCTGATGGAGGGTTTCTAAGGACAGGGAGGTGGGTCAGGAAGGGGCAGGAGACCAGGATGCTGGATGGTTTGTTGAAACAGACTGGACTGTTACAGTGAGAGGAAAGCCTGCTTGACTTACAGAGGTTATCGTCTGAGGGTTGCTCACAGATGATGATGATAGAGGTTAAAGACTCTATTGGAACTCAGCTGTGGAGTTTGAATATTTAACTACATACTAATATGGTAATTACTACTTATGGTAAGCTTATGTAGTCCATTGAAGTGCTAGCTACAATAGTGCACATTCAACATGGTTTGGGGATGGAGTCCATGTCAGCCAGGCAGGAGTGGGAACTGGAAGAGCAGGGGAGTTGTCATATGACGAGAGTCATGGAGGGGTTTGAAGTGAGTAGGGTGTTGGTCAGCGTTGGGGAGTATGACATCTGGGTCTACCTGAAGAGGAGGAGGTACTGGGATTGGGGTTTGGGTTTGTTGAAGTAGAGGGAGAAAGTGACGAGAGGAGGAATTGAGGGAGGATATGATCAGTGGTAGTGAGGGGGTGACCATGGTATTGATCCTCCTCAGAGGGTGTGAGCTCCATGACAAGAGATGAAAGCATTGGGATAAGGGAGGGAGGAATGCAGTTTGCAAAGAACCAAAATCCTTCATTGTGCATTAGGTCAAGGAGGGTGTCAAGGGTTTGTTGCACAGAGCAATTAATGGCTTGTCTAGAGACAAGGTCCACTCCCACATGGATACGTTGATAGAGGAGATCAGTGGTGTATACTGTAATTGGTGGTATAGGCATATCATCACTTGGAGCGAGAAGGCTTGGTCCCAGAAGGGATCCTTCTCCATGCAAAATAAAGGTTGGGGGTTGGCAAGGATGGTTCCATACAACATGTGACAGAAAGAGATGGAGGGGTGTTCAGCATAGATGGTGATGGAGGACATGGTAGAAAAGGCAACAGATGAATAGGGTGTTTGCAGAAGGTTATGTAAGACTGGGTTGGAGTCGAAACTTCAAAGGTGTTGATGAGCTTTATAGTCTGAG
This sequence comes from Solioccasus polychromus, assembly GCA_038090335.1. Classification (NCBI taxonomy): domain Eukaryota; kingdom Fungi; phylum Basidiomycota; class Agaricomycetes; order Boletales; family Boletaceae; genus Solioccasus; species Solioccasus polychromus. Next base: position 24,358 of record JBBPMM010000188.1, on the reverse strand, counting down.
AGTACCTCAGAGGCATTTCCCAGATTAGACTCAGGTTCCCAGGTGTTCTTGGTGGAGGAATACCCTTTCCATTTAACAAGATATTGTCTCCATCCTCATGTTCCTCAGTGATTAAGGATATCTTCCACTTCCCATTCTTCTTTGCCTTCTATCTCTTCTGACAGTGGTTTTAGGAAATTGGGCCCATGTTCTGGAGTTTCCTGATAAGACGATAAGAGTGATGCATGGAAGATGTTGTGGATTTTCCATGAGAGGGGAAGTTGAAGTTTGTAGGTGATAGGAGATACTACCTTTGAAATTTCAAAGGGGCCTTTGCATCAAGGGAGGAGTTTCTTTGATGTGTGTCGGAAACGGAGATTTTGTGCTTTCAACCATACCTTATTGCCAACTTTTCATGGTTTAAATTTGGAAAAGGTTCTTTCTTTCATGATCCAGGCAGAGTTCTCATGAGCCACAAGGGCTTCCTTCCATGCTTCATCTAGAAGGGAAAGGCATTTTTCCAGAGCAGGGATAAACATCTTTCCAAGGGAGGGGTATCCCCTTGGTTCATATCTGAACATCAGGGAAAATGGGGTCTTTTGAGTGGAAGAATGAACATTGGAGTTATAAGAGAACTCAGCCAGGGGAAGAAGATCTATCCATTTGTCAGGGTGACCTTTGGAGAAAATTCTCAAGTATGTTTCAAGGGATTGGTTGGCCCTTTCAGTCTCTCTGTCTGTTTGAGGATGATAAGCAGTGGAAAGCTGAAGGTCATATCCCAGGAGTTGACAGAGTTCTCATGCAAAAGCAGATGTGAATTGGGGACCCCAATCAGAAATAACCAAAGAGTGGAGACTGAATCATGGAAAAACTTTTTCCGAAAAGAGTTAGGCTACTCCCTCCACATCAATCGATTTGGAACAGGGGGAGAAAATTACCCCCTTCATAAGCCTGTGGTTGACCATGACCAAAATAGAGTCAAATCTGTGAGAAGGAGGAAGGTCGGTAATGAGATCAACCGAGATTTGTTCGAAGGGACATGTGGCAGAAGATGGGATAGGTGACAACAGAGGAATAGTGGGATGAGTATTCACCTTGTTTTGTTGGCAGGTAGCATAGCCAGCAACAAAACAGCAAATGAAAGTGGATAGGCTGGGCCACCAGAAATCATGGGCAATGAGGGTATGTGTGCAAAAAATTCCACCATGGCCACCAGCAAAGGAGGTGTGGACAAAAGAGACGACATTGTGTCGTAGGGGCTTGGAAACATAGAGGCAGTTATGGAAATAAAGTTTCCCATCATCAAAGGACCAGTTGCGGATGGAAGATCGAGGAAAGAGGGGGGAACCCTCAAGGGATTTGGAGATGGCATCAAGGACTAGGGGGTCTGAAGCAGATGACCGGTGAAAAGACCTGAAAGGTGGTTGAGTGGACTGTTAGTCCTGGCCACCTGGGAGTAGTCTGTGGGTGATGGGGGAGCAATATGTTCACCCCAGAGGGACTCTAGTGCAAAGGGTTAGTCCAAGAATGAAGGTGGGCACGAACAAGAATAGTCCAGATGCAGTCTGGACAGATGTAAACAGTAGTCTGGTTGGTGTAAGTCATTTAAAGTTGTGAAGACTGGCGGTACAGTTGAGTAAAACGGTGCAGTAGATGGTAAAAACAGTGAGGGAGCAGTATCCCAACAGTGATGGTGACAGTGGTGAGCAAACGGTAGAAAGCTGCTGTCATTTCAAATGACAAGTACAAAATTTATAGTCTGGGCATACTTGGACTTCTACATAGGTATGGAGAGATGCATGGTCTATGTACCTGATAATATAAAAGGAATGGGTCGAGGCTGGGAATATGAAATACTGACCCTGATGGGCAGTGATGGAAGTTCCTGACTCAGTCCCGAGTAGCCCAAACATCTAAGGTGACATTGGAGCTACAAACCAAAAGGTCAAGTAAAAATAGGGGAAACTTACGAAAAAGGTAACCAAGTAAGAAATCATAGCTAAGACTAGTCCATTTGGTGTACACACTAGTCCGACTGGTCTGTCATGGACTGCATAGACCATCAAACTGGACTATTGTGAAACAGAAGTAAGTAAAGTAAACAAATGATGAAAACATAGGAAACATAAGGTTATACATGTAGAGGTGTATCAACCTCTACACTGGGCAATTTTATCAGAAAGGGCGAGGTCGATAGCCCAAACAAAGATGGAGTCAGGAAGGAGAGTGACATCCTGGTTGTCATTGGCTACATTGACATCATTATGCTGAGAGAGGGCATCCACAGGGCCAATTTGCGATCCTGGAGTATGTGTAAACATGAGGTCGAAGTCCTGGAGAAAAAGGAGCCAACAAGCTTGTTGATGAGAGAGTTTTCATGGTTCACAGAAGTAGGATAGATTTTTATGATTGGTGAGGATGGTAACTGGATGGAAGGTCCCTTGGAGATAGTGTTGCCACTCGTAAAGAGTGTGTATGACAGCAAGAAGTTTTCAATCATAGATATGTATCATAATTCTGTTCTGCCAGAGAGAGAGTGCAGGAAAGGTAGGCACAGGGATGAAGATCACCATTGGCATCCTTCTGCATGAGGATTCCTCCCATAGCTATGAGTGAGGCATTGGTCATAACAAAGAATGGGGAGGTGGTATCCAGGAGGTGGAGGACAGGGGTTGACATAAAGATCCATTGTAAAGTATGAAAGGCTTCTTCCTGAGGATTACCTCAATGCCAAGAAGAAGACTTCTTGGTGAGTTCGATAAGAGGTTGTGCAATGGCAGAAAAGTTTGTGAATAATTTCCGATAAAAGTTACAGAAACCTAAGAAAGATTGTACAGCTTTAACAGAGGTAGGTGGTTTCCATTCTTCAATAGCTTTTAGCTTCGTTGGATCCATAGAGGCTTGGTGATTTCCTACAATCATTCTGAGGTACTCCACTTTGGAGACATTGAATGAACATTTAGAAATCTTCAAAGAAAAAAGAAGATCTCATAACTGTTGGAGAACCTGTTTTGTATGGAGTTGATGTTCAGAGGAATCAGAGGAATGGATCAGGATATCATCCATGTAGATAATGACACATCCTTCCGAGATGGGATCTCGAAAAGTGTCATTCATGAATGCTTGGAACATAGCTGGGGAGTTACAAAGACCAAAGAACATGACCATAGGTTTGAAGAGGCCAAAAGGAGTGATAAACGCTGCTTTCCATCAATCTTCTGGTTTGATAAGGATATTGTTATACCCCCATCAAACGTCAAACTTGGTGAAAATGGTTGAATCTTTTAGCTTATCCAGAAGATCAGATATAAGGGGAAGGGGATAGGCGTTCTTGATGGTATGTGAATTGAGATATCTATAATCCTGGCATGGTTGTAAGGATCCATCTTTCTTTGGGACAAAGAAGAAAGGGGATGCTTGGGGGGACTTAGATGGTACTATTCGTCCTGTTCAAAGATGTTCGTCGATGAACTCTTTACACATCTCCATCTCCTTAGGGTTCAAGGGGTAAACCTTAGTGACTTTGGGGACAAAAGAGTCATCTAGGTCGATTCTGTGGTCAAAGGGTTGAGATGGGGGGAGGAGGTCATGGGTCTTTTCTTCAAACACTGAAGCATATTTGCTATACTCGGGTGGTAGTGTTTTCTCCTTTTTGGGAGCAGCAATAGCTGCTTTGGTAGCAATGGTAGTCTTTCATAAGGATTCAACGAGGTATCATTGATCTAGGGCTTCCCCTTCAGCATTGTCATTGACTGGAGTATCGGGGATGAGGATAGTGCATGTCTGCCAGTCTATGGTTGGGTTCACCTTGGTGAACCAGGGAATCCCTAGAATGGCTTGATCCTCACTGCAATTAAGAACCAGGAAATGGATGACTTCTTCTTGCTTTCCTATTTTGAGGACTAGGTGAGTTTCCTTGCAGATGAATCCTCCCTTATTTTCTGATCCATCCACATTGGATGCTTTAATAGGGAGTTGAAGTCATCGAGTGGGAAACTGGTATTTGGTGATGGTTATCAGGTCGACAAAGTTTTCTGTGGCTCCCAAGTCCAACAGAGCTTTTACTTCAGTAGTTTTTGTTCCATGGGATAAAGAAATGGGAATTCGAATAGATCTTTCTTTCCTATTGGTACAGATAACAGGAGCAGAATGTTCTGGAGGAGAAGATGCTAATACTTTCCTCTGCTTCAAAAATCCAGCTTTTCTTCTAAGCTGACTTTCACCACTTTCTCTTCCTCAGGTTCCTCTTCTTCTTCAAAGCATGCCTTGAGTACTTGAACCAACTCTTTTTGATCCACTTTTTGTCCTTCAAGGACTTTGATGTATCAGTCTAAGTCTGAAGATGGGATTGCAGTCTCGGAGGACAAGAACTTTGTCTTGGTGACAGCAGCTCAAGTAGGGTTTTGTGGGGGATGAGGGGGAGGAGAATTTCCTTCTTTCTTTTCCCTAGGATGGTTCCTTGCTATGCATCCTTGCTTATGGCAGATGAAGCATTGTCCTTCTCTGACATGGCATGCTTTCTCTATGGGGGAGAGTCGCACCACATCTACCTCCATGGTGTTAGGATCTTTTCATTCAGAGAAGTTTCACCACCTGAGGCCTTTCTTTATATCTCTAATATGCTCCTGTTGTGCATTAAACTTACTGGCCTGCTCCATCCACCCCTGAAGGGTATTAGGGACGGTGGCTATGGAAAGGATGTTGGTGGTTATCTTTTTGTCTAGACCTCTCCCAAAGTACTCAATAAGAGCTTCTTCATCAGCAATCCTGGTCTGAGTGGTGGCAAGGGAGAAGTCCACCACGTACTTGGCAAAACTGTCCTTATCCTTCAGATTCTGATAAAGATTTCAGATGGTTCTTCTCACTTTACTGGCAGTATTGAATGGGAAGAACATTTTTCCGAAGTCCACAGCTAAGACATTGAAAGTCTTTTCTTCTGGTTTGACATTAGGATTGGTGAGTCTATAGAACCATCCTTCAGAGAAGACCTTTCCTTGACCCTTACTCATCTTGTTCAGGGTAGTGAGAACCTTAGCATCCTCGTCATAGAGGTCTTCGTTCATCTTGAAATATGCCCTCATAGCGAGCATCCATCTTACAGCATCATCAGACTTGCCAGAGAAGTCATTGGGGAGACTGGCTTTCAATTCAGTGGTCTTTGCCATTCTTCTTTGTTGATCAAGGTATTCTGCTACTCGTCAGGTTTCTTCTTCCTCTAAGGCTCTTCTATGAGCATTGTCTTCAGTGATTTTACAATATTCTTCATTCAGTCTACATCTATCTTCTAGAGAAGCTTCTTCTCTTCTCCTGCGTTCTTCTTCATCAATTTGTGAATCTTCTTCCCAATCAGACTCGTGCTGTGGGGCAGACAGTATGGTGATGGTGACAGTGGGTTCGTCTTCCACCTCAATAGGTGTTTCTTCTTCTGGGCAGAGTTCTGGAAGAGATGTATGTAGTGCATTCCAGAGGTATGGAGGAAGAGGGGGCGAATGGGATGGAATAAGGGTTAGAGGGTTTCTTCTTCTGTTGATAGGTGAAGGGGTATGGAGGTCCTCAAGGGGGAGTAATGGTGAGGATATGGGGGTCACTGCCTTCTAGTAAAAAAGCGAGAGAGTATGAGCTAGTTCTTTTGTTACACTGAGGCTAGTAACTCAGCTAGTAATTCCTGAAATAGAATCGATACCCTAATCAATGGTGAAGTCCCAGTTGTATGGTGACTAGAATGACTATGAATACATTGACTCCTCTCTGTAGGAAGTCGATCCTAATGTAATAATCATTAGTGAAGAGTGTTGCAACGATAATGTATACATTGTAGAATGGTATCTTGGTGGTCTCACCCTAGGGTGGCTTGCTGGTTGCTAGGCTTGGATTGTGTAGAACTAGCTAAGGTACATGTAGTGTGGAATTGGTATTTATAGTATAGAAGATGCACACAGACCAAGAGAAAGAAAAGGAAACTATCTAGAAAGTTCTGGAGAATAAGGACAAAATGGGTAATACTACAGCCCCGGTTCTGTAAGGCAAAATGGGAGAAGTTGGAATCATGGAACTTCATGGAACTTCATGGAAATGTCAGAGGAAATAGAACTAAGTAATGAAGAGAGATAGGATTGGATTGGAGTAAAGAGAAAAAAAGGAAAAAATTGTAACAACCATCTGACCTTCTTCCAATCATCTATGGTCCAATCTTTATAAGCATAAGCAAAGTCCAAACAAGCCTTGCAATGCTTAGAAGAGAGTAGAGGCCATTTGCACTTGACTACAGCTTTCATACCACTCTTTTTCAAGTGGAGACAAACAGTGTTGGCACTGAGAGGTTGATCAATGATATTTGAAAGAGTTTTGGTGACCTGAACAGCAGTATTGGCTTGCTGGCTAGTGATAAGATGGATGGCATGCTGAATGTTGGTAGAGGAAAGCTTGGCTGGGTGACCTCCAAGTGACTTCTGTAGCTCAGAATGTTCTTTAGAGCAAAGCCTATAGACAGTAGAAGGGTTGACACCAGTTTTGAAGGCAATAAAACATGTAGAGTGTCCAGCATCAAGCATGGATAAAATAGTGTTCTTTTGAGTCAATGAAAGAGATTGCATGATGATAGTGATATAAAACAAAGAAGGATGTACATATTTTTAAACTCAGATGACATTTTTATATGTATATCTTTGTTTATATGACCTAACAATGGCAAATATCATAAGGTTTCATATAATAACCATATAATAAATCAAAAGTGAAAAAAGTGTTGCAATGGTATGGCTGAATTAAACTGTTTATAACTCCACGACCCTTGAACCAAATCACATGGTCATGGGAGCAATTTTGTAGCCAAGAGTATATACTATCTTTTATACCACCAGAGCTAGATGATATTTTTAAGTGTGTTTGCAGTGTGCTTTGCACACTGCATCAGGGTTAAACATTGCAACACTTTTTGAAGTCACTATATGTAGTATGCTGCTGCTTATGCATACTGTGACTTAGATGTTAGACATGTTTTCATTCAAAGACCAAATCATCCCTTAGCCTAATGAGATGAAGGTTAGAGGTGCATTCTTAGAAAGGCTCATAAACATCATTTTTATAGATATGTACATAGCCTTGTACTTCCTATGGAATATGAAGACTGATGTCAATGAGCAGTCATCTTTAGAATGCAAGATCATCTTATTATGTACAAGACATTCAAGATACCCCCAGACTGGCATGATTTGGTGAGAGTGGTATGTTCATATTCTGAGCTGCCTATGAGATCTCTGACAGCATCTTTCATGACAAGGGCTTATTTCCACCACCATCTTATAGTGGATTGAGTGGATTATGGTGACAAGCTTCTGATGCTATGTTTCATGAATAACTTTTTAGTGCATAGCACAGATCTTACATATATAGTGTTGGCACCTTTGCTCAAGTTACTCACATCACAAAATGCACTGTCAACCAGATTTCTCATGTTTTCTCCCTTACATCTTATTTCCATCTTCTAATTTCTAAATAACCAAATATTGCTATTCAGTTGGAGACAAATTCCTCACTCAGTAGAATCTGAACTCTCAACTTGAAATATGTAAAAGTGCACTCTACTTGATTTGAACTGCTGACTTCTTTTACCATTACACCCATACATTGCACTGTAAGTGATGACAGGTTCAAGGTGGTTTGGTCAGAGTTTAAAGACTTCATTGAATTTTATACTCTTGGAGGATTTCAGAAGCATTTACCAGATTGGACGCTGGCTCCCAGGTGTTTTCAGCTGAAGAATATCCTTTCCATTTGACAAGGTATTGTCTCTGTCCTCATGTTCCTTGGTGGTTAAGGATATCTTCAACTTCCCATTCTTTTTCTCCTTTTATTTCTTCTGATGGGGGTTTTAGGAAGTTAGGTCCATGTTCAGGAGTCTCCCTATAGAATGATAAGAGGGAGGCATGGAAAATGTTGTGGATCTTCCAGAAGGGAGTTAGTTGGAGTTTGTAAGCAATAGGGGAAATTACTTTGGGGATTTCAAAGGGTCCTTCTCTTTGTGGTAAGAGTTTTTTGGAAGTGTGATGGAAACAAAGGTTTCATGCTTCCAACCACACTTTATCTCTGACTTTCTAGGGTTTGGACTTTGAGAAGGTACTTTCTTTCATAATTCAAGTGGAGTTTTCATAAGCAGCTAGGGCTTTCTGTCTGGCTTCTTCCAGGAGGGAAAGATGTTTTTCCAGAGCAGTGATAAAGGTCTTTCTGATGCTGGGGTATCTTTGAGGTTTATACCCTAACATTAAGGAGAATGGGGTTTTTTGTTTAAAAGCATGAATGTTTGAATTGTAAGAGAATTCTGCTAGGGGTAGTAGGTCAACCCATTTGTCAGGGCATCCTTCAGAAAAGATTCTTAAATATGTCTTGAGTGATTGGTTTGCACATTTGGTTTCTCCATCTGTTTGGGGATGATAAGCAGTGGAAAGGTGTAAATTGTATCCTAAGAGCTGTGAAAGTTCTTAGGCAAAGGCAGATGTGAATTGTGGGCCACAATCAGAGATAATTGAGGAGTGGAGGCTGAATCAAGGAAATACTTTTTTTAGGAAAAGTTGTATGATGCCTTCCACATCAATGGTTTTGGACCATAGGGAGAAAATTACCCCCTTTGTAAGACCATGGTCAACCATGACCATAATAGAGTCAAAACTGCATGATAGAGGAAGATCAGTAATAAGGTTGACAGATAGTTGTTCAAAGGGTCAGGTAGCACAGGAAGAGATGGGAGTGATGGGTGAAATGGTAGGGTGTGTGTTGACTTTATTTTGTTGGCAAATGGCACATCTGTTACGGTTGTGGACCCCTATTCCTTTTCTTCCTATCTTTTCCGTCAGGTCCCTACTTTCCTCGAGGTCTTGTTTCTATTCTTTCCGTTTCCGTTTTCTTCCATTTTACCTGGTAGCACCGGAGCTAAGGGTCACCACTTATAGTTAGGAATCCTCCAGAACATTCTAGATAGTTTCCTTTTTCCTCTTGGTCTGTGCGCGTCCTCTCTACCTATAAATACCTAAACTTCCTACAATTGTACCTTAGCTAGTTCTACGCAATTCAAGCCTAGTAACCAGCAAGCCGCTCAGGACGAGCAAGACCATCGCCACCATTCCAGTACTCTCAGCTACTATGCTAAGGAGTCCTCTCATCGTCAGAGGAGTACGATATCAACTGATCATCTTTATCGCTATGGTACAGGATTTACCGTACGGGCACGTCGATACCCTTTATTGGGAGACGACCGTTCTTGTCGTAATCATCTTAGGATTACCTCGTCAACGCATCAGCATATACCACCGCGTATATCTTAGCAGTTACTAAGCTGAGTTACTAGCCTCAGCATAACAACATCCAGTGATGAAGCACTGGACAAATATGGATAATCCAGGCCACCAGAAATCATGAGCGATGAGATTGTGGGTACAGAAAATACTGCCATGTCCACCAGAGAAAGAGTTGTGGACAAAAGAAACAATGTCACAATGAAGGGATTTGGGGACATAAAGACAATGTTTGAAATATAATTTGCCATCATTGAAGGTCCAATCAAGCAGGGAGGACTGGGGAAATAAGGGGGATCCAGTGGTGGCTTTGGATATGGCATCAAGAATGAGAGGGTCAGAAGAAGATGAGTGGGCAATTTTCTCAGTTAAAGCCAAATCAATGGTTCAAATAAAGACAGAGTCAGGTAGAAGAGTAATGGCTTGATTATCATCAGCAGTATCAACAGCATCTTTCCAAGAGAGAGCATCTGTGGGACCCATCTGAGTGCCTGGGAGGTGGGTGAAGATGAGATCAAAGTCTTGTAGAAAGAGAAGCCATTGAGCTTGTCAGCAAGAGAGTTTGCAAGGTTTTCAGAAGTAAGATAGGTTTTTATGATTGGTTAAAATAGTAACAGGGTGATAGGTTCCTTGTAGATAGTGGTGTCATTCATAAAGGGCATGGATAACTGCAAGAAGTTCCTGATCATAGATATCATAGTTGCATTTGGCAGGGGAGAGGGTTTTTGACAGATAGGCATAGGAATGTAGATCTCCATTGGTGTCCTTCTGCATAAGAACACCTCCAGTTGTGACAAGGGAGGCATTGGTCATAACAAAGAATGGAGAAGTGGTATCAGGCAGGCAAAGAACTGGAGTGGACATAAAAATGTGTTGAAGAGAGTGGAAAGCATTTTCCTGGGGTTGGCCCCAGTTCCAGGGGGTGGCTTTCTTAGTAAGTTCGATTAATGGTCGGGCAATGGTGGAAAAGTTGGCAATAAACTTTTGGTAAAAGTTACAAAACCCTAGAAACAAGCAAATGGCCTTGACAGATTGAGGGGGTTTCCATTCCTCAATGGCTTTTAGCTTAGTAGGGTCCATGAATGCTCAATGGCTGCCAATGATCATTCCTAAGTATTCAACTTTGGATACATTGAATGAACATTTAGAGATTTTGAGAGAGAAGTGGAGGTCTTGGAGATGTTTAAGAACCCTCTTTGTCTGTTCTTTATGTTTATCTGCAGAAGAAGAGTGGATTAGGATGTTGTCCATATAAATGACTATCCATCCTTCTGAGATGAGGTCTCTGAATGCATCATTTATAAATGCTTGGAATGTTGCTAAGGAATTGCACAGGCCAAAAAACATCACAGTGGGTTCAAAGAGTCTGAAAGGGGTGATGAATGCTGCTTTCCATCAATCCTCAAGTTTGATCAGGATGTTATTATATTCCCATTGGACATTGAACTTGGTGAAGATAGTAGAGTCTTTTAGTTTATCTAAGAGATTGGAGATAAGGGGGAGAGGGTAGGCATTTTTGATCATGTGTGAATTCAGATATCAATAATCCTGACATGGCCTTAGGGAATCATTCTTTTTTGTGACAAAAAAGAAAGAAGAGGCTTGAGGAGATTTAGAGGGTACTATTCTTCCTGTCTGCAGGTGTTCATCAATAAACTCTTTACAAGTTTGGAGTTCTTTCGGATTCAAAGGGTAGACTTTGGCAACATGTGGGATAAAAGAGTCATCTAATTCTATTCAATGGTTGAAGGGTCAGGAAGGTGGTAGGAGATCATGGGTTTTCTCTTTGAAGAGAGATTTGTATTCCTCATACCTGGTTGGCAGTTTTTTGTCACTTTTGGGGTGGCAATGGCAGCTTCAGTGGCTATGGTGGTTTTTCTGAGGGATTCTACCAGGTACCATTGTTTCAGAGAGTCTTTTCCTATGTTTTCTCTTTCTAGTAGGTTGAGAATAGAGATCTTTCAGGTCTTCCAATTGATGATGGGGTTTACTTTGGAGAACCAAGGGATTCTGAGGATTGCACAGTCTTCTCCACAGTTGAGGACTAAGAATCATATTACTTCTTCTCAATCTCCAATTTTGAGAACTAGATGTGCTTCTTTTTGAATGAAGCCTCCTTTATTTTTGGTTCTGTCCACATTCAAGGCTTTGATTGGGAGTTGAAGTTGTTGGGTGGGAAGGTTGTATTTAGCAATGGTTATTGGATTGATGAAATTTTCAGTTGCTCCAGAGTCAAGTAGGGCTCTAATTTCAGCAGTTTTTGCTCCATGGGATAGGGAAATGGGAATTTGAATAGATTTCTCTTTCCTATTGGTACAGATTACAGAAGCAGAACATTCTGGAGGGAAAGATGCTAATACTTTCCTCTGTTTTAAAAATCCATATCAGTATAGTCCATGGTTACTTTCACCACCATTTCTCCCTCCTCCCCTTCTTCAAAGCAAGTCTTGAGGACCCTTATTATTTCTTTTGGGTCAACCTTCTTTCCTTCAAGAACCTTGAGGTAACATTCAAGGTCAGATGGGGAAGAAGGTTTTGAGGGAGTGGGGGGTTTGGTGGTGATGACAGCAGCCCTGAAGGGATTTTTGGATGTTTGAGGAGGGGTGGAATCATTTTTCTTTTCCTCTTGTGGATGGTTCCTTGCTATGCATCCTTTCTTGTGGCAGATGAAGCATTGACCTTCCTTAATGTGATGGGCTTTTTCCATGGGAGATAGTTGAACTGCATTCACCTCCATGGTGTTGGGGTCTTTCTTCTGCACAAAATCTCTCCATCTTAATCCTTTCTTCATGTTTCTGATTTGCTCCTGTTGAGTGTTAAACTTGCTTGCTTGTTTCATCCATCCATGGAGCATAGTTGGGACAGTGGACATGGATAGGATGTTAGTGATGATTTTTTCATCAAGCCCTCATCTGAAATATTCAATGAAAGCTTCCTCATCTGTTAATCTTGCTTGGGCCACTGCAAGAGAGAAATCTGCCATGTATTTGGTGAAAATGTCCTTGTCTCATAGGTTTTGGGTGAGATTTCTTGGGGTCCTTCATGCTTTGCTTGTGACATCAAAGGGGAAGAAGGTTTTGAAGAAATCAGCAACAAGGATGTCAAATGTTTTGTCCTTTCCTTCAATGAGTGGGTCTTCCAATTGGTAAAACCATCCTTCTGAGAATACTTTGCCCCTTTCTTTGCTCATTTTGTTCAGGGCAGTGAGGATCTTTGCTTTTTCATCATAAAGGTCCTCATTCATTTTAAAATAAGCCTGCATGGCTAGCATCCATTGGACTGCATCTTTGGATTCCCCAGAAAAGTCATTAGATAGGCTGGCTTTGAGTTCTTGGGATTTGGCCATTCTTCATCAGTGGATTTCTTTCTCTATTCTCCATTCTGCTTCTTCTAACTTTCTTTGGTACTCCTTGAGGGGTAGTGGTGGTCCTAGGATATCTTCTTTCCACTTGCCCTCTGATTCAGAATGTGGGGCTGCTACTTTGATGGTGGGGTCTTCCTCAACCTGAATGTGTTCTTCAGGGAGGGAACTAGATTCAGGTATGGCAGAAAAAGAAGATGATGAGAGGGGGGCATAGTGATGGGGTTGGAACAGTTTCTTCTTCTTACAGTGAGCTCAAAAACCCTTTCAATGTTTACCCTAACAGCAGTGCATGAAGCACACTGCCACACACCATGGGAATTTTGCTTAGCTTTGGTGGAGTTATAAATAGTACTCAATCTTGGCTATGAAAGGGCCCCCTGAGTCATGTGATTTGGTTCACACACTGTGGAGATATCATCATTTCAAGTCAGCAATGTCATTGAAAGGGTTTTTGAGCTTTTGAATTGGATAGGGTATTAGTACTTGGTATAGCCTCCTTTTGCCTTAAGCACTGCCTGAACCCTTCTAGGCATGCTTTCAATTAGTTTCTGGCACTCCTCCACTGGTATCCTCTCCCACTCCACCTGAACTCTGTCCCACAATTCCAAAATTCCCTTGGGAGGGTGTTCATACTCTGCAAGCCTCCTTTTTAGCCATCCCCAGAGATGCTCAATAGGGTTGAGGTCAGGAGACTGTGCAGGCCAAACCATAGTGTGAAACTCCTGTTCTTCTAGCCATTCCTTCACCTTTCTACAAGTATGCTTAGGGTCATTGTCTTGCTGAAAGATGATGTCAGAAGGATTGAGCTCATAATGCTCTAGGGTTTGTTGTAGCTCATCCTTCAAAATTTGAAGGTAGAGATCCCCATCCATTCTACCATCAATCTTGGTAGCAAAGCCAACTCCCTTCCAAGTCATACAACCCCACATTATCAAAGAACCTCCTCCAAATTTGAGAGTTCCTTGTACCAGCCTATCACTAAGCCCCTCACCTGCTTTTTTCCATGCCCACTTATGCCCATCTGACCCTAACCTGTTGATTTTGGTCTCATCTGACCAAATTACCTTCTTCCAGTCCTCTATAGTCCAGTCTTTATGAGCCACTGCAAAGTCCAAGCAAGCCTTGCAATGTCTAGGAGCAAGAATAGGGCATTTGGACTTGACCACAGCTTTCATGCCAGATTTCTTCAAGTGAAGATGAACTGTACTGGCAGAGAGAGGTTGGTTGATGATATTGGTAAGAGCTTTGGTCACTTGGACTGCATTTTCAGCTCTACCAGAGGTGATAAGATGTTGGGCATGATGAATGTTGGCAGAGAAAAGCTTGGAAGGACAGCCTCCAACAGCTTTGGGAATGGTAGAACACTTCTTGAAATGAATCCTGGGTATAGTAGAAGGGCTGACACCAGTTTGCTTGGCAATTGCTTCACTAGAATGGCCAGCATCGAGTAGAGAAAGAATATTGGCTTGTTGAGTAAGAGAAAGGGATCTAACCATGATGATGGGTATGAAGCAACAAGTGTGGGAACTTTTTAAAACTCAGATATACTATTTACATGTATATCATTATTTGTACAACCAAACATTGTCAACTATCACATGTTTTCACCAAGATTCTAACTACCAATTCAAAAGCTCAAAAACCCTTTCAATGACATTGCTGACTTGAAATGATGATATCTCCACAATGTGTGAACAAAATCACATGACTCAGGGGGCAATTTTGTAGCAAAGAGTGAGTACTATTTATAACTCCACCAAAGCTAAGCGAAATTCCCACAGTGTATGGCAGTGTGCCTCATGCACTGCAATTAGAGTTAACATTGAAAGGGTTTTTGAGCTCACTGTATATCTTTGTTTATGTGACCAAACAATGGCAAATATCACATGGTTTCATATAATAACCATATGATAAATCAAAAGTGAAAAAAGCATTGCATGGTATGGCTGAATTAAACTGTTTATAACTCCACAACCCTTAAACCAAATCACATGATCCTGGGAGCAATTTGTAGCCAAGAGTATATACTATCTTTTATACCACCAAAGCTAGATGATATTTTTAAGTGTGTTTGCAGTGCACTTCATGCACTGCATTAGGGTTAAACATTGCAACACTTTTTGGAGTCACTGTATACCTTCTTCAAATGGTAGTCATTCTCTGGAACTTTCTAGATACTTTCCTTTCTTTCTCTTGGTCTGTGCACTGAACCCAAACCTATAAATAGCTGCCTCTTTTGCTGTATTCTGTAGCTAGTTCTATGCAATCCAAGCTTAGTAACCAGCAAGCCACTCTAGTGCAAGATGTTCCCAACCATTCCTTTCTATCAAGTCACTGTTCTAGTCTTTGTCCTCTTCAGACAAGACTTCCTTATCAGAGTCACATTTGCACAGCAAGGGCAAGAACTCCTCATTATTGTTACGGTTGTACTCAAACCCCTATTCTTTTTCTATTTCTCCCGTTCATCTCCTACTTTCTCTGACCCTTTTCCCTACATTTCCCGTATTCCTAGTTCTCCCGTTTTACCTTATAGCACCGGAGCTTAAGGTTACCAGTTATAGTTAGGAATCCTCCAGAACATTCTAGATAGTTTCCTTTTTCCTCTTGGTCTGTGTGCTGTCCTTCTACCTATAAATAGGTAGACTTCCTATTCATGTACCTTAGCTAGTTCTACGCAATTCAAGCCTAGTAACCAGCAAGCTGCTCAGGACGAGCGAGACCTTTCATCATTCCAGTTATCCAGTACTCTCTTTTGGAAGCCTCCATAATCAATCAGAGAGGGGTACGCCATCGAATTATCATCTTCTTCGCTACTATTGCACAGGAAACACCCTTGGGAAGGGTAGACATTCTCACTTGGGAGGACATGACTTTAGTCTTGATAGTCTTAGGATTACCTCGTCGACGGATAAGAGTCTACCACTGACTCTATCATATCAGTTACTAGCTGAGTTACTAGCCTCAGCATAACAATTATCATTCTAGTTGCAGTTTGGCCTAGGATCCCCCATTGTTTACACTATCAAGTGTATTGTTCTTGTTACTAGCTGAGTTACTAAGCCTCAGCATAACAGCCAGATGGTGACTAGAATGACAATGAGGACTAATGTTCCTCTCCGCAGGAAGTCCACTTGGATGAAGAAGTTATGCTGGACAAGAGTCACAACTATAATGAAGACTTGATAGAAGGAAATAATGGTACTCACTTAATGGCAGCTTGCTGGTTACTAGGTTTGGATTGTGTAGAACTAGCTAAAGAATATGTACAGGAGAGGGTGTTATTTATAGGTATAAGGCCTGCACACAGACCAAGAGGGAAAAGGAAAGTATCTAGATTGTTCTGAAGAATGACTACCATGAAAGGAGTTACATACTGTAGCTCCAGTACTGTGGACAAAAGGAAATATATAAAAGGAAAAAGAGTCATAGGACCCTCTGAACTGTAACATTACCCCCATCTTAAGCATTCAAGCTACTGCCCAAACTAGAAAAGTCCATAGGAGGATTATTACCTTGTAAGTAAGGACACCCCCCTTTGGAATGTCCCTTTTGCCAACAGAGAGTGCAAGGTAAACTGTGGCAGCATTGAGGGATATGATGGAGAGCCCATAAGAAGCATTTTGGGCAGTGGAAACAATGGCACTCCACAAACCAATGATCCCATTCTTGGCATTTAAAGCATTGACCCTGCCACAAAAGTTGAGTAGAGAGATTATCCACATTGATGGGGTTGGCTTCACTCCCTGGTGAAGTGGTAGCATCTCTGTCTCCATCAGCAAATTGAGTGGTGTTAAGAATTTCACCTAAATTTTCTGGGAGGAGTGTGGGAAGTCATGGAGGTGGAACCAGGATTGGATTTTCATAGGATGAAAGGGAAGATGAGGAAGGAGAATGACTGCATGTTTGAGATAAGGTGGAATAGGGACTGGAGCATTGAGGCAATGTGTGCCTTAATCTATGAGAGAGTCTAGTGGTTGGTGGAGAAGGTGTATGGGGATGGTAAAGAGGAGAGGCATTCCTCATCAAATTAGGATTATAGGGAGGTGGAGCAGAAGGTCCCACTGGGACTAAATGTGGCTGGATATAATTAGAGGCAACTTGGACAATCCCATTATATACATCTTTCCTGTAAGACAAGAGAGAGTGTACTAATGGTTCCAAGATCTGTTGGATAACTTTCCAAGGGATCCAATTAATGAATCTCCAAAACCCTTTATAGAATAATAGGTCTGGGACATGAGTATGGATTTGGTTATGGGAATTCAGGAGGGTCTGGTGGATGTAATGGGGTGAATTGGGGTGAAGCCATTCATAAAAGAGATCAGTGGAAAGGGTTTGATGGTGTAGACAGACCAGAGCTTGGAGCATAATCACTTGGTCCCACAAGGAGTCTTTTTCAATACAGAACATAGCACAAGGGTCATTCAGGACAGCAGCAAAAAGGAGGCAGTGATGATGGTCAGGAAGATGGTGGGCATGGACTGAGATAAAAGAGGTAGAGTTAGAAGAGGTTGACATGGTTCAAGGTCAGGAGTGGTTCTGTCAGAGTTTAAAGATGAAGGCAGTTTTTATACTCCTGAAGGATCTTGGAGGCATTTTCCAGATTGGATTCAGGTTCTCAGGTGTTTTTGGCTGAAGAATAGCCCTTCCATTTTACAAGGTATTGTCTTTGACCACATGTTCCTCAGTGATTAAGGATATCTTTGATTTCACATTCCTCTTTGCCTTCTATCTCTTCAGACAGAGGTTTTAGGAAGTTAGGGCCATGTCCTGGCATTTCCCTATAGGTCAATAGAAGGGAGGTGTGGAAGACATTATGGATTTTCCAGGAAGGTGGTAGTTGGAGTTTGTAGGCAATGAGGGAAACAACCTTAGATATCTTAAAGGGTCCTTCCATTCATGATAAGAGCTTCTTAGAAGTGTGGTGGAATTGAAGGTTCTGTGCTTCCAACCACACCTTGTCACTGACTTTCCATGGTTTAAACTTTGAGAACGTTCTTTCCTTCATGATTTGAGTGGAGTTTTCATGAGCTGCCAGGGCTTCCTTTCTGGCTTCTTCCAAGAGGGAAAGACATTTTTCCAGAGCAGGAATGAATGTCTTTCCAATTGGTGGATATCTATGGGGTTCATATCCAAACATGAGGGAAAAGGGGGTTTTTTGGGTAGAGGCATGTATATTGGAATTATAGGAGAATTCAGCTAAAGGCAATAGCTCCATCCATTTGTCTGGGTGACCTTCAGAAAAGATCCTAAGGTATGTCTCAAGGGACTGATTGGCTTGTTCAGTTTCTCCATTGGTTTGAGGGTGATAGGCAGTGGAGAGGCATAGATTATATCCTAAAAGTCTGGAGAGTTCTCTTGCAAAGGCAGATGCAAATTGGGGGCCTTGGTCAGATATAACAGAGGAGTGGAGCCCAAAGCAAGGGAATACTTTTTCCAGAAAAAGTTGGGCTATCCCCTCAGCATCAATAGACTTGGTGCATGGAGAGAAAATTACCCCCTTTGTAAGTCCATGGTTGACCATGACCATGATGGAATCAAGGCCATGGATGGAAGGTAGGTTGGTGATAAGATCAACAGAGATTTGTTCAAAGGGTCTGGTGGCTGTGGATGGAATTGGTGTGACTGGAGGAATGATTGAGTGAGTATTGATTTTATTCTGCTGGCAGGTGGCACATCCAGTGATGAATTGTCTGACAAAGATAGATAGTCCTGGCCACCAAAAATCCCTAGCCATGAGATTTTGGGTTCAGAAGATCCTGCCACATCTTCCAGCAAATGAGAAGTGAACAAAGGATACAACATCATGTCATAGGGATTTGGGAACATACAATCCTTTAAAGTATAACTTTCCTTCATCAAATGTCCAGTTGGAGAGGGTGGAACAAGGGAATAGAGGAGAACCAATAGTGGCTTTAGAGATGGCATCTAAGATGAGGGGGTCAGACATTGAGGATTGGGTTATTTTATCAAAGATGGCTAAGTCAATGGTGTGGACAAAGACAGAATCTGGGAGAAGGGTAACAGCATACTTATCATCCACTGTGTTGACATTATCTTTTCATGAGAGGGCATCTGCTGGCCCCATATGAGTACCCAGGAGGTGGTTGAAAATTAAGTTAAAGTCTTATAGAAAGAGAAGCCATCTGGCTTGTTGTCGAGAGAGTTTTTGTGATTCTCAGAAGTATGATAAATTTTTATGGTCAGTGAGGATGGTGACCAGATGAGTGGTGCCCTGAAGGTAATGTCACCATTTGTATAGCACATGAATGACTGCAAGCAGTTCCTGATCATAGATATCATAGTTTCATTCAGCAGGAGAGAGAGTTTTGGAAAGGTAAGCACATGGGTGAAGGTTCCTATTGATGTCTTTTTGCATCAGGACTCCTTTGGTAGCAATGAGGGAGGTGTTGGTCATGACAAAGAAAGGGGAGTGTGTATCAGGGAGACAGAGAACAGGTGTGGACATAAAATATGTTGTAGGGAGTGAAAGGCTGCTTCTTGGGGTTCATCCCAATGCCATGTGACCTGTTTCTTGGTTAACTCGATTAAAGGTTGGGCAACAGTGGAGAAGTTGGCAATGAATTTTTGGTAGAAATTACAGAATCCAAGAAAAGACTGGACAGCTTTCACTGACTGGAGAGGTTTCCAGTCTTTGATGGCTTTCAGTTTGGTGGGATCCATGAATGCCCTATGGTTACCTATGATCATTCCAAGGTATTCAACTTCTGGAATGTTGAAAGAACACTTGGAGATTTTTAAGGAGAGGTGAAGGTCTTGGAGTCAGTGGAGAAGTTGTTTAGTCCATTCTCAGTGTTCATTGACATTGGAGGAATGGATTAAGATATCATCCATATAGATTACCACCCATCCTTCTGAGATGAGATCTCTAAATGTGTCATTCATGAATGCTTGGAAGGTGGTGGGGGAGTTGCATAACCCAAAGAACATTACTGTGGGTTTGAAGAGGCCAAAGGGGGTGATGAACACTGCTTTCCACCTATCCTCCAGTTTGATGAGGATATTATTACATCTCCATTGGACATCAAACTTAGTAATTCTTTAGTTTATCAAGGAGGTCAGAAATCAAAGGAAGGGGATAAGCATTCTTGATGATATGGGAATTTAGGTACCAGTAATCTTGACATGGTCATAAGAAGCCATCCTTCTTAGAGACAAAAAAGAATGGTGAGGCTTGGGGGGATTTAGATGGTACAATATGACTGGTTCATAGGTGTTCTTCAACAAACTCTTTACAGGTTTGGAGTTCTTTCAGGTTTAGTGGGTAAACCTTAGCAACTCATGGGACAAAGGAGTCATCAAGTTCTATGCCATGATCAAAAGGTTGAGAAGGGGGAAGGAAGTTGTGAGTTTCTTCCTCAAATACCAAAATAAATTCCTGATATTCTTTTGGTAGAGTTTTTTCTTGTTTAGGGCAGCAATGGCCATCTCAGTGGTGATGGTGGTTTTCTTTATGGATTCCACCAAGTATCTTTGTTCCAATGCTTGTTCTTCAGCATTATCATTTTCTATTGTGTCAGGGATGGAAATTTTGTGGATTTTCCAATTAATGATCAGGTTAACTTTCATAAACCAAGGCAGCCCAAAAATGGCTTGATCTTCTTTGCAGTTTAATACAAGAAATTGAACAACTTCCTCTCTTCTTCCTATTTTTAATATAAGATATGTCTCTTTTCTGATGAGTCCTCTGTGATTTTCTGTCCCATTGACATTTGACACTTTGATGGGAGTTTTTAGTCTTTGAGTGGGAAAGTTGAATTTTGCAACCATTAATGGGTCGACAATATTTTCAGTTGCTCCAGAGTCAAGTAGAGCTTTTATTTCAGTGATTTTTGCTCTGTGGGACAGAGAAATGGGGATGTGGATTGATTTTTCTTTCCTATTTGTACAAATTACAGGGGCAAGTCATTCTGGAGGGAAAGACACTAATACTTTCCTCCTCTTTAAAAATCCATGTTGGAGTAGTTCATAGTAACCTTGGCTACCCTCTTCACCTCTTCCTCTTCTTCAAAGCAGGTTTTGAGGACTCTAATCATTTCCTTTGGGTCAACTTTCCTTTCTTCCAGTACTTTTAGGTATCTTTCAAGGTCAGAAGGGGGATTAGAGATGGGAGGTTTCATTGGTGCCATGGTTGCTTCAGTACTGGTAGAGGTGACATGGGCTGGGTTTCAAGGAGGTTGAGGAGGTTGGGAGTTGCCATCCTTCTTTTCTTCCTTTTGGTGGTTTCAGGCTATGCATCCTTTTCGATGGCAGATGAAGCATCACCTTTTCCTAATATGGTGAGCTTTGTCCACAGGGGATAGGCAGACTGTGTCTATTTCCATGGCATTAGGATCCTTTTTTCCTCCAGGGTCCCTCCATTCCAATCCTTTCTTTATATCTCTAATGTGTTCTTGCTGTGCATTAAATTTGCTTGCTTGTTCTATCCATCCTTGAAGAGTAGTGGGGACAGTTGACATGGATAGAATATTGATAATGATCTTTTCATCCAACCCTCTTCCAAAGTTTTTGATGAGAGAGTCCTTATTGGTTATCCTGGCTTGGGCAGCAGTGAGGGAGAAGTCTGCTACATATTTAGCAAACACATCTTGGTCTCAAAGATTTTGCATGAGGATTCACATGGTTCTTCAAGCTTTGCTAGCAACATGAAAAGGAAAGAACATTTTTGAGAAATCAGCAACAAGGACATCAAAGGTCTTTTCATCTGCTTTGATGCTTGGGTCTTTGAGGCAGTAGAACCATCCCTCAGAGAAAAATTTTCCTCATCCTTTACTCATTTTGTTTAGGGCAGTAAGGATTTTTGATTTCTTGTCATATAGATTGTCATTCATTTTGAAGTACATATGCCCTCATGGCCAGCATCCATCAGACAGCATCTTCAGACTCTCCAGGAAAGTTGTTGGGGAGGCCAGCCTTTAATTTGGATCAGGACATCTTTCTTTGTTTGGCTTCTTTTTCTTCCTTTCAAATTCTAGTGCTTTCTTCAGCTATCTGCCTGCAATATTCTTCTCTTTCTCAATCCAGGTTGTCTTCTTCATCTTCCCACTCAGCTTCTTGCTGTGGGTCTGTGACTTTAATAGTAGGTTCTTCTTCTACTTTGATAGAAGCTCCAGGCTGTTCCAGTTGCTTGGGTAGGTGGAAACTAGAACTTCCTTGCAGAGGGACAGCAGAGAAAGAAGAAAATGGGGGAGTGCAATGAATTTTCTTCTTTTTGTGGAAGGCAGAGGGGTAGGGTGGTTCTCATAGGGATACTATGACTGGAGGGTATTGTCCTCCTTAGATAAGGGGAAAAATGAGCAGCTAGTTCTTTTGTTACACTGAGCCTAGTAACTCAGTTAGAGTCAGTGATAATGGAATCAATAGTGGAGTTGATGGCAAAGTCCCAGCCAGACAGTGACTAGAATGACAATGAGGACTAATGTTCCTCTCTGCAGGAAGTCCACTTGGATGAAGAAGTTGTGCTGGACAAGAGTCACAGCTATAATGAAGACTTGGTAGAAGGGAATAATGGTACTCATCTGATGGCAGCTTGCTGGTTACTAGGCTTGGATTGCATAGAACTAGCTAAAGAATATGTATAGGAGAGGGTGTTATTTATAGGTATAAGGCCTGCACACAGACCAAGAGGGAAAAGAAAAGTATCTAGATTGTTCTGGAGAATGACTACCATGAAAGGAGTTACACAGCTCCAGTGCTGTGGACAAAAGGAAATATATAAAAGGAAAAAGAGTCATAGGACCCTCTGAACTGTAACACTTGCAGTAGGATCAACATGACTGCTTGTAGGGAGGAAGACAAACAGTTTCATCATCAGTTTCTTTCCAACAAGAGAAGGATGCAATAGCATCAATATGGTGGATAGTTTCCACTGAGGGCTGGATCCCAAGCCTGTCAGCAAGGGAAAATGCCTGCAGAATATAAGTTTCTGTGGACAGGCCTTATTGTCCTTGATAGAGGGATGTGAAGACATGAGAGGAGGTATGCAGGTCATATGTGGGGACAGGTAGATGGAATTACCATCATCAGGTGGACAATGGCAGACAAAGCAATATGCACATCATATGCTTGCTCACTACTCTTCTTCTTTCCACAACAGGTCTTCTTCTTTCCTTTTCCTTCTCCAGTGCTGCCACTTTGCTGCTATGGTTGCTGCTGGTTTTGAAAGTTGGGGTCATCCCCTTTGACTTGACAGTGCTGATATAGTGGGCTTGCTGCCTGTTTGATTGCTTCTCCTTACCCTTGCCCTTCATCTGTAATTGCTCCTAGGCAAGGACTACAGCACAGGATAGACATCACCATGGAAGTATCCTTTCCTTGGGTGATCATCTGACCAATGACATCATAGGTTGATGGAAGCATAGCCAGAAGCATTGTGCTCTGAACCTTGTCCAGGATATGGTAGTTAGCTAGATGGAGCAGAGTGAAGAGAGTCTTGGCTTTAGCCAGGGTTGACTTGGGGTGGCAATTAGCAGGAACATGAAGTTCAAGGAGTTCCTTGAAAAGAAAGTAGGCACCAGTGATGGTAGTGGAATCATACTCAGCCTTGAGGGCATTGACTAGTTTAGCAGCCTCATTGAAAGGATTGAACTTTGTTTGGATGGCATCTGTTCTGGCAAAAAAATAATGTTTCCTCTAACTACACTGTTGGACCTTTTCCATTCTCTTTGGTCACAGATTTCTTTAGCAGTAGGCTTATCAGAGTCTTTGTGCCTGGAAAAAGGTTCATTGAGAACCCAAGCATGTCCAACACTTATAATATATGTGTTCATCTCAGGCCATCAAGTGGACCAGTTGAAGCCATTGAAGGTTTCAACACCAGAAGAGTTGAAAGAGTTGGAGGAGGAGTTGTTCCTAAGAGACATGATAGGTAGATCTAAAAAGCAATATAGTCAGCCTTTGATCATACCAACATAGGTTCATCCTCCAAGATGGAAACATTCAGCACAAACAGCTTTTATAGCATTCAGTGCAAACAGAGTTCCACCATCAAGTATAGAGCTAACTCATAAGCATCAAGACATGTCTTATGACATCAAGCTATAAGAGACAAGCCAGGCTACATGTCAAGGTTCTGTCAGGGATGACAAACAAGACAGTGCTCTAGTGGGGTTCATAACCTGTTGAAACAGACTAAACTGTTATAGCAAGAGGAAAGCCTGCTTGACTTACAGAGGTTATCGTCTGAGGGTTGCTCACAGATAATGGTGATAGAGGTTAAAGACCCTATTGAAACTCAGCTGAGGAGTTTGAATATGTAACTACATACATATATGGTAATTACTTAATACAGTAATGCTTACTAGCCTTTCACCCATTGTGCCTTTGGCACAGGTAGCACACATACATATACATAGTATATTGAATACCAAAAAATGAGAAGTTAGTATTCAAAACATACATACTACAGTATATTTCTCAACACATCAGTATATACAACATTCAAAGTCTTATTTGTGTTCTGCTGAGAAGGAAATGCAAACTTGAGATTTCTAAGGTTAGTACACCTAGAGAGAGCTACATACAATTGTCCATGTGAAAAAACAGGTGTATGTACAGTGACTCCAAAAAGCATTGCAATGTTTAACCCTGATGCAGTGCACAAAGGGCACTGCAAACACACTTAAGAATATCATCTGGCTTTGGTGGTATAAAAGATAGTACATACTCTTGGCTACAAATTTGCTCCCAGGATCATGTGATTTTGTTC